>PVLA01012355.1:0-45146 GCA_004027455.1 Hydrochoerus hydrochaeris | reverse complement strand
AAGGGGCAGACAGTGAAATGCAGGAGAAAAGTAAACAAATAACAACAGAAAAATAGCATGGCAGAGATAAAACAGAGAAGATTGGTTATATCTTGACTGATTTTATTTGAATCTAGTATGCTTGAGAGTGTCGAGTCTGAGAGTAGGGGCAACTACTCTAAAGATGACAGGATTCAATAGGATACCCATTCTGGTTTGACTGTTAACTGCCTTTGAAGTCCTATAATGTCTCCAATGTTTAGATTTTATTAATAATGTAGAGCAATGCTAAGTTTATATTATATTTGATGATATAGACAATTTTATTGAAAATAACTAGAGACATCATAGTGACTACCGTAGATCACCTAATTTTGTGTTTTTGTATGTTCTTTTCATTTAGTGTTTCTCTAGGAATTCATATTTCTGACTTGTTTTGACTTGTTTCTCCCTCTAATGCAGAAAGACTAGGTATATGTGTAGAGACTTATACATGTGCAGAACTTCTAAGTAGTTTATGAGAAAGGATTAGTTATTGTAAAGGAAAAAAAAGGAAAAGAGAATATTCTAAAGGATATAACTGCATGTATGTTTGAGTATGTGGAATTAATAACCATGTTGCTAAAGTTTTAGTTGGATGGATGAGCAAAACTGACTGCAGTCTCACTGTTTGGATGTCCACTTTTTGGACTTTAGTTTTGTAACTTGAACAACTGCATCTAAAAGGAAAGTATATAATTATCAACTAGTGATTTTTACTGGTTACTATTTTTGTTTTTTTGTTTTGTTTTGTTTTGTTTTTGAGATTTTGTATTGTTTCTACCCTCTTTCCGTTTCATAATTTTTTCTTTAAATAAAAAAATTTTTTAAAAAAAGCAAGAGGAGAAAAAGAAAGTGCTCTAAAAGAGATAACTGTATGTAACCTTAAGTGTGTAGGATTGATAACCATGTTACTAAGTTTTTGTTGGATTGGTGAATAGAACTGTTTGCAGCTTCACTGTTTGAATGTCCACTTTGTATGCTTTAATTTTGTAACTGGAACAACTATATCCAAGAAGACAATATGTAATATATCAAATAGTGATTTCTTACTGTTTATTTTTTTTGAAATTCTGTATTGTTTCTACCCTTTTTTCTGTTTTGCTTCCCCCCTCTTTAAATAAAATTAAAAAAAAGTCAATAACTAATACAATAAGTGTACATGTTGTAGAATTTTCAAAAACTGAACACCTAGTATGTAGATCAAGAAGTAGAGGAAGACTTTATTGTTTCTTTGCAGTGACTACCCTCTTCCTGAATAGCCACTATAATTCTGACCTCTAAAAGGTCTGCTTTAATAGTTCTGTTTTGCTTTTTTTGTACTTTTATGGAAATTATATTAAACAGTATGTTACTTTTGTCTGGCTTCTTTAACATCAATATTTATAAAATTAATCCACATATTGTATTTTTATATAACTACTATTCATGCCATAAAACTTTCATATATATATATATATATATAATTTATGTATCAAAAAAGTATAGCATTAATTAATTTTATTTAATGATTTTTTTACATCTACTAATATAAATTTTTAACATTTGGAATTATACTTGGCTATGACCACCATCTATATGATTAATATTTATTGCTATATAACTTTCTGATGTGTACATATATAAAATTTATCTATATAAAAGCAGATATTATTAATTTTATTTGATGGTTTTCACATCTACTGAAATGTGAAAATCTTATATCTTATGTCCTCAAGTCTACAGTAAAGACAGACTCAAATGTTAAAATTTTCCTGGTGGAGACAAAAACTTTCTATAAGCATTTGAAGAAAAAAAGAATAGGGAAGATGATTTAAGATTTTACAAGACTAAAGCAACAATAACACAGTAGCAATAGATACAATGCATGGAAATTGCACCATGATTCAAAGAAAGTAACTACATAAAGCTTTTTATTATACTTAAATTTGAATATTAACTATAGTAATATTAGGTTTTAGATATAATAGATATATTAGTACCACACAGTATTTTGAAACTATTGATAATTTTTATATCAGTGAAAAACATAAGTGTATTCATTGTGTGTCTATTTCAGTTTTTCTACCAGTTTTTGAACATTTTTGTAACATAAACTTGGCAAAAATACTGTGAAGGACAGTAATACCCATTTATACACTCATACAAAGTAGAGTAAAATCCAGTGAATGATTCATTAGATGGTAAATTTAAGGTTTTCTCCTTCAAATCATACCAAATAAAATTTATTTATTAAATTAAAATATATTAGTGAGATAACTTTCTAAAACATTTATGTGACATTAATTTTCTGCTACTGAGTAAAGTTAAGCAAGACAACTAATTATGGATATCTTTTATCAACATGAGTTTGGCTTCAATTTTCTGTTTTTATCTTGTTTCAAATTTTATATTTCAAGTATTTCACACATACAAATAATGAAGTAATGAAATTTTCCTTTACTAAAAATGCATTATTCAACTCATATCTGTCTTTAAAATAGGAAATGTAAATATTGCCAACAAAACAGTCTCATTTTCCTCTGCCTTGTGCAACCCCTGTCCTTAACTTCTCTAGAAATAACCCTTCCCATAGGTTAATGTTTACAAGCTTCATGGAGACTTTTGTTGTATATATGTGCATGCAAAACCATGTAATTTAAACCTAAAAATTTAGATGGATTATAACAATCTGTCTACATCTTTTAAATTGACTTTGAGATTTATTCAAGAAAAACTATGTCATCCTAAGTTACTGAGTTCAAAGGCCATAGTTCATTCACTCACTAACAGACCATTTACTGGTACTTCTTTTGAACCTGATAGACTGTTTTCAACATCCATGTATACATGAGCACCTCCTTGTGCACATATGCAACACTTTCTCTAGGAAATCAACTTAGAAAAAGAATTGCTGGACTACTTGGAAAAATATGTCTACAATCCAATAAATAACTTTGGAAAACAATCGTGTTTTTGTCATTTCACCAATATTGATTGTGTGTTTTGATTGCTAAGTGATAAATACTTCTACTTGTTGTGTGGTGATATCACGAACATGGGACCACTTTAAATGAAATCCTGGATTGTACCATTCCATTGTTTTTGGCTTCTGTGCATTATTTTATAATTCCTTTCTGAGGAGAGTCAGTTTAACAAAGCATTCAAAAAGATTTCTAACATTTATGAGTACTTTTATTTAATTTTTATTTAATTCAAAGTACCAAGTATGTGATTTTTTTTCAAAGCCAGGAATCACAGTTAGATTTTTAATTCACTTGCAATTTATTTTTATACATATAAGAAAGTTATGTTTTCTCCTCCCATACAAATTACCAGCTCCATTAATTAATTAAAACATTCTTTCTGCTCAACTTTGTAATGTTACTTGACATATTCCAAACCCATGGATCAGGATAGATATGACCCTAAATTTTCTTTTCCCTACATTTGATTTTTAGCTCTACTCTGCTATGATACCATAATAATTAATTTTGAATTTTTAACTAATAAAAGATGAATCTTCTCTTTTTTATATCAAGCTATTTTGCCTATATTTGTTTTTTAATCATTACATATGAATTACAGAGTTAACTCCACAATTCCAAGAAAGGAAAATTGTTGAGATGTTACTTAGTGTTGAATTTGATATGCAGATAAATGTAGGAAAGTCATTATGATATTAAATATTTCCATCTCTTCCTTTGTTAATGTTTTATGTATTTCAATAAAATTCAACATATCATTATGATTTAAAATGTGTTTGTCCCTAGTAACATAATAATCAAAATAAGAGCATAAAAGATATACAGACAAACTCAAAGAGTTGATTGTATTAACATTTTCTAGTAATTGTTGATTGTATTAACATTTTCTAGTAATTAATAAAGCATGCATCAAAATATTTGTTGAAAACTTGAATGGCATTATTAGCTATCTTGCTTTAATTGGTACATACAGAGCAGAATATCCAACAACTGCAGAATACTCATTCTTTCTTTTTCTTCTGGTTGTCTTTTATTTTAACAAACAAAACAGAAGATAAAAATGATAGACAATTTTAAAAATAGTAGGAAATTAACACTATTTAATATATTTCATATTGTTGTCTTACAATTAGTTCTTCAAGTTACAAAACTTAGGCATGACCAAAAGGATCAAACAGTCAAATGATGAAAGAACAAACTGTTCCTTTTCATGAACCACAGAGGTTATCAGTATAGTTATCTATATTGTATTTATATATATATATATATATACATATATGCATACACATATATATATGGACACCTATATAAATATAATTTTTCCCTCCTTCCTTTTCTACTTTCCATACATTCTTTCATTTTGAGAACTTTCTTTCTTTTTCATTTTCACAATATCTATTGTACATTCTGGATGCTGTTACTATTTCTTTTTTTTTACATGAGAGACAATATGATATTTACATATATGAGTTTGATTTATTTCACTTATGAGTACAGTCTAAAGTTGCAGACATTTACCTATAAATGCCTCAAGTTTATCCTTCTTTATAGCTGAGTAACGTACCACTGTATAAAAATATTCCATGTTTTTCATCCATTCTGTGGTTGATGGGCATTTGGGTTATTTACAAGATTTAGCTATTACAAATTGTGCTGCTATAAACATAGTCGTACATATATCACTGTGGCATGATGTTTTCAATTCTTCTGGAAAAAGGAAAAGTTATTCCTTCTGGAAGAGGAATAACTGGGTTGAATGGGACCTCCAATACTAGTTTTTTTGAGAATCTCCACACTGATTTTCACAGTGTTTTACCAGTCTACACTCCCACCAGCTGTGAGGAAGTGTTCCTTTTTGCCACAGTCCCACCACCATTTTTTTTTTTCAGTTGATTTCTTGATGGCAGCCATTCTTTCTGGAGTGACAGAATTTCAATGTTGTTTTATTTGGATGTCTTTAATGACCAATGAGATTGAACATTTCTTCATGTATTTCTTTGCCATTTGTATTTCTTCATCTGAGAGACGCATGTTGATCTCAGATGCGCATTTTTGGACTGGGTCTTTGAATTTGGGGGACCTAATTTTTCCAATTCTTTATATATTCTGGGCATAAATCCTTTGTCTGAGGGACAGCTGGCTAAAATTTTTTCACATTCTATGGGTTTTCCTGTCACACCTTTGTGATTTCTTTTGAAGTGCAGGTCTTTATAATAAGATTCAATCACAATTGTTGATTGTTTGAAGCACTTCCCATGTTATTTGAGTTTTGTTCATCAATTCTTTGCCTACTCTTATGTCTCCAAGACTTCTACCTACCTTGTCTTCTAGTAGATTTAGTGATTCTATTTTAATATTTAGACATTTGGTCCATTTTGACTTTAGTTTAATGCATGGTGATAAACATAGTTCTACTTTTAGTCTATAGCTTGTGGAAAACCAATTTTTCCAACACCATTTATTAAAGAGGCTATCTTTCTTCCACTGAATATGTTGGCCCCTTTGTCAAAGACAAGGTGGCTCAGTGTCATTGTAGTTGTGTCTACATCTTTTAATCTGTTTCATTGATCCTCAGGTCTTTCTTTCCTTTCCTTTCTCTTTCTTTCTTTCTTTCTTTCTTTCTTTCTTTCTTTCTTTCTTTCTTTCTTTCTTTCTTTTTCTTTCCTTTTTCTTTCTGCCAGTACCATCCTGATTTTATCACAGTAGCTTCACGGTATAATTTCAAGTCAGGGATTATAATGCCTCCTGCCTTGCCTTTGTTGCTAGGATAGTCTTTGCAGTCTAGGTCTCCTTTGGTTCCAAATGAATTTTAGGAATGTTCTCTCTAGATCTGTGAGGTATATTAGTGGTAGTTTTATTTGGATTGCATTAAATCTGTATAACTGTTTGAAGAACATGGTCATTTTCACTATGTTCATTCTTCCTATCCAAGATCAAGTGTTACGTTGCCATTTTCTGATATTCACTTCAATCTCATTTTTAGAGTATTATATTTTTCAGTGTATCCTTTGTCAGATTGATTCCTAAGTATTTCATCTTTTTGGATCTACTGATAAAGTTATTTCTGTAATTTCTCTCTCAGTGAGTGTGTTGTTCCTGTACATTAATGCTATTGATTATTTAGTGTTGATTTTGTATCTAGCTAGGCTTCTAAATTTGCTTATTAACTCTAGTAGTCTTTCACTGGACCTTTTGGGTTCTTCTATGTAGAGTATCATGTCATCATCAAATAATGATAGTTTAACTTTTTCCTTTCTTATCCTTATCCATTTTATTTCTCTGTTTTCTAATTGCTCTGGCTAATGTCTCCAGAACTATATTGAATGAGAGTGGTGATAGTGGACATCCTTGTCTTCTTCCTGATTTTAGAGTGAAAGATTTCAGTTTTTTTTTTCATTTAGTATGATGTTGCCTATTGGCTTGTCAAGATGCTTTGATCAAATTGAGGTAGAAACTATTCCAATTTTCTGTACAGTTTTTATCTTGACTTGAGGGTTTGTGTTGAGAAGCCATCTGTTATTCTAATGGACTTTCCTTGATAGTTGAGCTGTTTGTTTTCTCTAAAAACTTTTACTATTCTGTGTTTTTGTTGAATTTCTAGGATCTTGATTATTATATGTTTAAGCACAGATTTATTTTGATCATGACTGTTTGGAGTTCTACATGCCACACTTATCTGTATATCAGAGTCTTTTTATATCTTTTGCATTGACTTCTGCATTTTCACTGACATCCATCAGTCTTATATTGTTTTTTGTTGCATTGGTTTTAGAGCTGTTGAATTGTTATTTCATAGTCTCTTGTTATTTCTAAGAGTTCTTTCCTTTTATGATCACTAGTTGTGATTCTGTCTTTAAAGTCTGAAAGTTTGTCTTCAGTTTCATTCAAGTGATTTTTCCAGTTTTCAGTGGAATTTTTAATTTTCTGGGTATCTCATTGAATTTATTTCATGCATTCTATTACTTTCCTATAATGTTTACTCAAGGTTTCCCTCATTTTCTGATGCTTCTGTAGTTTTTTAATCTATATCTTCTCTAGCTGTGCTGAGTAACTCCTTTATTATGGTTGTCATTTCTTTCTTTTCCTGAGTGATTATTTCTAATCTGATTTCCTCTATAGCCTCATGGATTTAATTCTTTATTTCACTTGCTGTCTTTTCAGAAATTACAGGTGTGTGACTTCCAATGACCTCTATTTTTATGTCTCCTGTACTTGTTCTGAATGTGCTGGGTGTTTGAGATTGCATTTTGCTTTTCCATTCTGTAATTTTCACCTCTTAGGTTAATATTTTGTTCTTAATCTAGCTAGTCTCAACTGCCAATTGTGTGTGCCTACTGTGCTCACCCAGTTGCTGGGTCCTACAATGTAAAGGAGGAGTCAGTCACCTGAATTATTTCTGTGGGCCAGTTGCATGAGTCCTATATTTTTCCTAGGCTGATTAGCCTAGGAGTATTCACGTGAACCAATCCTTAGCTCATATTGTCAATTTGGCTTCATGCTATTCCAGACAGCCAGACCCATCTGTCTATAGGGTGTGCCCCAGGTGGGAACCTCTTGTGCACTGAGAGTCCTATAGACCCAGTCAGGTTTTTTCAGGTGGGGAGAGGCCTTGCTGGCACTCTTGCCAGCAAACCCATGGTACTCTGTATGGAAGAAAGACCCACATTCTTGCTGGCTCACCAAGGTTTCCCATTGTTGGGAGGGTTTGCTGAGGCTTGTGTTGACCCACTAAGGTCCTCTGCTTTGGGAGGACTCACCATGCTCTCTCCAGCCTTCCAAGATGCTACAGATGGTGGAAGGGGTTGCTGATGCTTCCATGGACTGCTAAGGTTGTCCAGGTGAGTAGGAGTGGCCGAGACTCCCTTTTGCTGTGAGATCATTTGGGTGTGGAATAGGGGAGATCTAGGCTCCCCTCAGCTTCTGAGGTCCTCTGGGGGTGGAGGAGGTGTGGTGGATGATCCCATTGTCTGTGGGTTTGTCTAAATGTGAGGGATGAGTGGTTGAGGCTCCCCTCAGCTGCTGGGTTTGTCCAGGAGAATACTCACTCTTTTCAAGCATGCATAGGGCATTTTCTAAATGAAAACATATTATTGAATTATGTTGTGTATAAGTACCAATTTACCAAGGAATTTAAACATGTGTTACAAACATGACACAAAGTAGATACATTGTCAATAAAAATTGAAATGATACTGGTTAAGTTCTCTCAAATAATGAATTTCACCAAGAAACAAACAATAAAAAATGTCCTAGAAAAATCCTTAAGTGCATGGAAATTAAGCAATATTTTATGTGACTCATACTTCAATAAACTTACATAAAATTTGAAAGTATTTTGAGCTAAGTGAAAATAAGAATATGGCATAAACAGATGGATACAGCCAAGTCATTGCACTAAAAGATTTTCCATTTTCAAAGAGCTATAAGAAAAGAGAAAATTGTCCTAAAATAATATAAACAAAGCAGAAAAAAATGTAATGGCATAAAAACTAAATTTTTAACAGAAAAAATCAGAAGCTGCTTTTGAAAATAATAAAACTGATAAACTTTGAATACTACTAATACAGAAAAAGAAAAAAATTCAATATAAGAAATAGAAAAGGAGTGAATATTACTGATCCTTTAGCTATTAAAGATAAGATATAAAACTTTATGAAGATAAATTTGACAATTTAGTATTAAAGAACAAATTCCCTGGAAATTATAACTTATAAAAACAATGCAAAAAGAAATAAAACATATATTATTAGAATTAATAAAAATAAATTAAGCCAATGGATATAGTATCAAAAAGGTAAGTCCTTATAGACCAGGAACAAAAATGGATGGGATATTATACTTTTACAGAAACATCAAAGGACATCAAATACTTAGGATTAAATCTCAGAAAAGACTGGAAAAGTACTTGATTGAAACTACAAAGCATACCTGAGGTGAATTATAAAAGTCCCAGGTAAATAGAGAAATACAGTATGTTCATTAATGTATCCTGCTGTTTATCAAGGGAAAAGATCACTGTAAGAAGTCCTTTCTTTCTAAATTAATCCTTAAGGTAACAGCAATTCCAAGCAATATCTTATCATATTTTTAAATAAAAATTGATGACTCTAAAATTTTGGGGAAAATACAGTATTCAGAAAATCCATGCTAATTCTTATAGGAAAACAAAACTGCATGATTTACAATCATAGATATTAAAATTTTTTGTCATAATATAGTAATTATGACAGTGTGGTACTGGCACAAGAATAAACAAGTAGACCCATGATATATAATAGAGGTCAGACACATATCCATTTTATGAAGTCACCTTATTTGTGGTTAACACTCCCCTGTAACTTAGTGGGTGAACATATGGCATATTAGTCAGGGTTCCATCAGAAGTTAGAAACCACACCAGTAAAATGAACAAAGAGAATTTAATGTAAATCATTGTTCACAGAGTAAAATGTGATTAGCAATTATAAAGGCCAAGGGAGAACTGTCAGGTGTAACAATTGGAGAGAGCAGTTACCACCATTCTGGCTGAAGGATCAAAGGGAAAAGCTTTGAAAGTGAGAGAAAGGGCTTGTAGAGTTGATGTTCAGCTGGTTTGGTGCTTATGATCTAGGAGAAGGAAGTTTGTGGGGCTGGATCCATAGCTTCCTGGAGTGAAACATTCCTGGGGTACCACTCAAGAAATGGTCAAACACAGAAGCCCTCCTGCCCTCTAGTACTGAAGTCACCATCTAGCAACACCTCTTAGCAGAAAATTAAGGGTAAGCTACCCAGAAAAACAAATGTAATTTGCAAAATCTTAGCAGCAGATACAAAGAAGCTGAAAGATAATAACCTAATAACTGGCACATGTAGTCAGAGCAATAAATGTCAGAGCAACTGGATTTTCGTGTTGTCAAAAATGACCTTTAACTGCTATTTCAAATCATATCTAAAAGTGAATTCAAGATGGACTGTAGACCTATCTGTGAAGGAAATTAAACTTCTAGAAGAAATGGTACATCTTTATTATCTTGAGATAGGCAAAAGTATCTTATATAGACATAAAAGCATTACT
Source organism: Hydrochoerus hydrochaeris (assembly GCA_004027455.1). NCBI lineage: Eukaryota > Metazoa > Chordata > Mammalia > Rodentia > Hydrochaeridae > Hydrochoerus > Hydrochoerus hydrochaeris. Next base: position 35,108 of record PVLA01012355.1, on the reverse strand, counting down.
TTAAAAGAAGGAACTGTTAAAATATACTTTGATATAATTACAAACTTCATCATTAAAAGTGTGAAACTTCATTGTTAAAAAGATGAAAAATGTGTTATAGTTTGGGGAAAATATTTGAAATAGATATAAATAATGGATTGAAAACAATTTACTTATAAGAAGAACAGAATGACAGATATAAAAGCAGTCACCCATTGGTTTATGGATTTCATTAGACAGATATTGTCAGGCCTCAAGCCTTAGGGTAGTCTTTGATTTGAGCTCAACTCAAAGGACTTAAACTTTGTATATTTATAAAGAATTCTGTCCAATTATTAAAAAAAGAAATTGTTTAATTTAAAAATAGGAAAAGTGTTGAAAAATACTCAAGATTATAAAAATGACCTATAAATACAGAGATGATTAATTCTCAAACAAATTCAAATTAAAATCACGATAAGACAGTCTCATCTATCCATTAACATTAAAGAGACTGACAATTGTTAGGGAGGCAGTGTAATAACTAAAACTCTTATTTAATAGAAATCATGCTTATATGCACCAAAAAACATATGCAAGAATGTTTATAGTAACTTTATTGTGACAGCCAAAAGCTGGAAATGACATGTCTCCATTAAAAATAAAAAGGGCAAACAAATTCTTTTACATTCATGCAAGGAGATACTGCACAACAATGAACAAACTGTGGTAAGTGGAACAAAGAGATTAATATTACACATACAAAATTGAATGAAAAGGCTCAGATCTATAGAGTGCATGCTAATTTTGTCCAGCTAATTATTCTACCTTTTTTCCTTTCTTTAGAGGGCAAAATGCATGAGGATCATGCATTCCTTGATTGAGACAGTTTAATTTCAGGACACTACTCAAAGGGTGTAAGGCCACATATTTTATCCTACACCCAAGTGTCTTAAATCCAATAACACCTCCAGAGCATCTTCTGAGTCAAGTCAAGTGCCCTGTGGTTTCATGGCAAGAACTGAACTCCAAAGAGGCCACTATTTGAAATTCTTCACAGGCTAATTCCTTATCTTTTAATTTTTGCATCTAATACCTGCAGTCTACTATATAGATGCATATTAGCATTTATTGAATTCTAATATATAATGTAAAAATTGTTTGCATATATATGTCCTTCACTAATGAAATTTCTAGGTCTGTGAGATCAGGGATTACATCTTATTTGTCCTACTATTTTAAATATATGGTACAAGATGAAGCAAATTTTTGTTCAATACATTCACTAAACATATGGGAATATAAGAAATGAAGAAAGACTATTTTATTGGGAAACAAGAGGTACAAGTGGACAAAAACACATGAAAAAATATTCAACATTTCTGGCCATTTCTGTCACTGTAGTTTATTGTGTTTTTTAGTCCTCCCTTTTGCTATCATGTATCAAAGCATTACCCAGCCACTTTGGCCTTGTGGCACATATTTCTTTCTCCCTTATAACTTGTCATCCTGACCCTGCTTCCTTTCCATCCTTCTCTTTATGTCCTTTCATGAAAAAATGCAATAAAAAATTTCTATAATGCTGAAATATTTTTCCTTTCTAAAAAATACATAAAATTTATCTTTCATGAAATTAAAAATTATACAATTATCCCACTATATGAAAAACTCTGATGTAAAATTACATGATAGTGAAGAGTCAAAATTAAAAAAAAATTTTTGCTTGTATTATTGAATTTCATAGAAAGAGTGTATTTGCTACTTCAATAAGCAATTATCCTTCAAGCATAGTCATTTTATGACCGCTTAGAATTATTTATAAAGCTAAGCTACAGGTCAAGTAAAATTTTCCACAAACTACTCTACCATGGTTCATTTGTTGCCATTGTCTAGAAATCTGACTCTTTGAAAGGGGATAAAAGGCTCAGGAAATAAGAATAATTCCATTTATTCTCCTAGTAATCTTATCAATGGGTGGTGTCAGATGAAAAGGAAAGCAAATAATTTTAAGAATTGAAACATTATGCTCTGAGTCACAAGAGGAAATTCAGAATGCTGAGGATCATCTTAGGCATAATTGCAAAATCAGCAATATCTCTCTTTTGTGTTCTACATTCCCTTTCAGAACTCTTTTTCTACTGCCTTCTTTCCCACTGCTTTTTCCCGTCCTTTCTTCTTACCTTGAAGCCACACAACTGGAGTTTTTGTGTCATATTTGAACTTTAGCTACATTTTTAAAAAGATTTAAAAGTTTTATTGGTGTATGTTTGAGTACATATTGTTTGTATTTGTTAAGGGGAATTGGTACATGTACATAACACATCTTAATTCTTTTCATTTCCTTCACACACTCCCATCTCTAGGTCCCCTCCTCATTTGCAAAAGATCTACCTCCCTGTTTCCAATTATCTATCTTTTATTTTGCTTTCTAAATTATTTATACTTTGTTTTTCTCATGTAAGTGAAACCATCTGATATCTAAGTGTGTGTGCCTGATTTATTTCACTTAGTGTTATGGTTTCAAGGTATACCATTTCTCCTACAAATGACCCAAATTTATTCTCCTTTATGGCAGAGTAGTACTCAGAGAATAAATATTCTTTAACAATTTATCTGTTGTTAGACATTTAGTCTGCTTCAAAGACAGTTACTACAAGTTGTGCTGCTACAGAAGTGGATATATGTATATTAGTGCAATATGATGTCTTGAATTTTTTGTAGAAAATACTTAGAAGGGGAATAGCTTCATCAAATGAAATTCCAGATTTTGGTTTTTTGAGAAATCTCCATACTGACCACCGTAGTAGTTTATTCCCACCAATAATATGGAAGAGTTCCTTTCCTCCCTAGCTTCACAAGCATTTATTATTTGATTTCTTCATAAAATTGTTTCTAGAGTAGTGTGAAATCTCAATGTTGATTTAAATTGCATTTTTCTAATGGCCAGAAATGTTGAATTTTTTTCATGTGTTTTTGTCCATTTGTACCTCTTTTACTAAGAATTCCCTTCATTTCAGTTGACCATTTTTGATAAATTTATTTGGGGGTGTCTGAATTTTTGTGAATTTTTTACTATTTTAAATATTAGTCCCCTGTTTGGGAAGAAGTTGGTAAATACTTTTCCCATTCTCTAGGTTATCTCTTCACTCTGTTGGTTGTTTCTTTTTCAAAAACTTTTTAATTTGATACAATTCCATTTGTTGATGATTATTTCTTGTTCAACTGAGGTTCTACTCAGATCATTGCCTATACCTATGTCTTCCAGAGTTTCACCTATTTTATATTCCAGGAAGTTAAGTGTTTCTGCTTTAATATTTAGGTCTTTGATACATTTTGATTTATTTTCAGTACATGGTGAGACACATGGGTCTAGATTAAGTCTTCTATACCATTTACCACAGAGATCCTCCAGTATATGTTTTTGGCTCCTTTGCTAAATGTGCCCGAGGTTGTTTCTGCATTTTCTCTTCTGTTTCATTCATCCACATACCGTATCTGTTTTTATGCCAGTATCATGCTGTTTTTATCACTATAGTTTTGAAATGTAACTTGAAATCAGGGATTGTGATGTTTCCTGAATAGCTAATGCAACCTTGGTTGTTGGTTATTTATTTGTTCATATTTATTTATTTGTCTCTGCATGGTATTTATTATTTATTTATTTTTGCTTTTAATTGACTACTGTACATTATCTTTCAAGATCCTGGAAGACAAGCCTGAGAGCAGTACAAAAGAAATAAATTCTTGATTAATTGAGACTCACATAAATGACAGTCTATTGTTTTTGGCATCATGCTTGTATAAGTCATGGTAATTGGAGCAGGAAGATTTTCTGATTTCTTAAAATACATTCTGGCTTCCATAATTACTTACTCCTTCATAAATTAAACTATCATTTGATGTCTAACAAACATAGTAAACAAGTGTCAGTACATGTATACTCACTGGACAGCAGCTATTATTACATTTTTTAAAGATCTTTCTTATCCAAAATGTACAATAGATATTATGGATTGGGACGAAGGTCTACAAAAGAAAAAACAAATGGTGATAAGAGAAAGGGGAAAGGGGAAAGGAAGAAAGGGCAAAGAAAAAAATATTTATACACAAGATAGTTAAGATAGTTCAGCTAGATTCTCTTAGTTCATTGAAAAGAAAGGTTTGTGCTAATATTGTTTGGACAAGATACTGTGCTTATATTTTATATTCTAAATAAGTACTACAAAGACAACAACATGCAATGTATTAATTATTGTAACTCTCCTACTGACCTATTTTGAAACTTTGTTATTTTTATTTTTTTCTCTTTAAAATAAAAAAATTTAAAAAGGAATATATTTATGATGAAATAGAATCAGGATAGGTTAGAATCTTTCTCTTTTCATGAGCATACTGCCAAATGTTTTTATTATTCATTTTTAAAATAAATCTTAAAGTGCTTCTCATAATATGATGAAATAGAAAGATCGTGGTCCTGTGATGCCATTTAATGAGCCTATGACCTGTGGCAAAGAAAGATGTCAGGGTCTGTGCATAAAACCAACACACTACATGCTTAATGATATTGGTGTCAGAAAAACCAGTTCCTCCAGATTTACAGTGGAGCTAGAGTAGACAACAGCCTTTTGGTCAAATCTGGCCTGAGACCCTTGTTTTTGTATGATCTGTGAATGTAGGTTTTTTGTATTTTCAATGATTGTTAAAAGAACAAAACATGTTGTTTCTTGATATGTGAGATTATATGAAATTCAAATTGGTGTCCATAAGTAAAGTTTTATTGGAACACAAACACACCCATCGTTTTTCATAAATGTCAGTGTCTGCTTTCATGCTATAATGGCAATTTGGAGTGGTTGCAATAGACCATTTGGCCCACAAAGACTGAAATAATTACTCCTTGCTCCTTTACAGAAAGATCTTGCCAATTCCTCAGGTAGGCATGAACTGAAGACAATAAACTGGAGCAGGGGTTCCAAATTTGTAACACTCTTTCTATAGTGAAGGCAGGCCTCTCCATATGACAAATACTCTTTGTGTGCTAGTTCAGCTCAGTAAATTTTGATTTCTCAAATATAACACAAGAATCATATAGTTGTGATTATTTTCAGATGCACAGAATTTTCAGTGAGAACTTTTACTTTCCAGTCTGATTTACATAAAACGTTTCTGGTTATTTCTGAAAAAAATGATTTTGCTTTTATTTTATTAGTTTTCATAAAGGGACTAAATGGTATGTTAGGGATATAAAGACAAATTTTAAAAGATGCTCTTAGCCTGGAGTAGTCAATAGTCTTGTGGGGAAAGCAGGTGTGTGAATTACTGCTTAGAATTCAACGGCGTGAGTATACTAATATGAATTAAAACTTCCTTTCAATCCATCTCTCAGTTGGTTTTTAAATTAGTTGCTGATCTTCTGATTTCAAAGTAACTCCAAAGTCCTGAGCATGAGAGTCTTGATCCTCCATTACTTAACTTTTATCTAATCTTTGTCTAATCTACGACCTCATCTGTTTAACATTTCTCCCCTTTCTCTGGGTTGTCTTTAATGGACATTTTATGGATTTGTTTTTTTTTTTTTTTTGGATGCTAAATCTTTCACCTTCTTTCATATTATTATTATTATTATTATTATTGCCTAAAGCTGATTTGTCTGCTAAGAGAGAATCCCTTCTACCAGTTAGAGCACAACGTGCTCTCCATAAACAGTGGGTTTAGGGTGGAATATTTCCAGTGAAGAAGAATCTAACCTTTTAAAAAATATGACAAGCTAAAGAGTTCTTAACTTTAAAAGTTCAATTAAGTACTGTTTTTTTTTCTTCTCTGATATTTCCATTTATTCCTTGTTAAATAAATTTATCATAAGGAATTGGGACACAACGTAAGAATTCTTATTGTTTCTTCTAGCATTGTATGTGTGTATGTGTGTGTGTGTACATGAAAAATTCTATTCTGGTAGGGTTTTTTAGTGTAAGAGTATGATCCTGGTAATCAGACAGATCTGTGTCTGACTTTGAGTTCTGTCACATATAAGTTGTACGATCTTATATTATCCACCTATTTATTTGGCAGATTTATGGAAAACCAATTATGAGCCAGGCTCTGATTTGTAGCTAGTGAAAGAACATTAAATAAGTCAGCTCCTCTCTGAGCTTGGTAGACAGAAATGACAATAAATAAATGCATAACACTCACTAGTGGTAAGTGCCAAGAAACGGGGCAAGGGTGCAGAAAGGGAGACAAACAACCCCAGCTTTAGGTAAGTGTCTATCTTGGTGCCTAGAATAGATGACCAAGGAATCTCTGTTGAATGATGAATTGATTAATTGTTTCACTGAGATTATTCTTTTAAATACAGATAACTTAACAATAATGGCAGTAGATAGAAATATAAGTTTGCTTAAATTTAATAAATACTTACAACAGTTTGATCCATCTCAAATGATTTTTGAAATTTCTTTATATTCTGGTTCAAGAGAAAATTTGTTGCTTTATGAAGAAATTTATGCCATAAAATTTACATAATATGGACAATTATTTCAATGGGAAAGGGATCATAGTAACTATTGTGCTTCTGGTTCATAGTAATAAAATTTTTATGTAGTTTGGTGATATCATAAAAATCTTTAATGTATGACTGTTGGCTAAAATTTATGAGTGAGTTGATCAAAATGGAGAAAACCCAATGTACATGATGCATAAAATGCCTTTCTGTTGACTTTTGAAGGAATTTCTTAGTCTTCCCTCATGTTTGACTTAGATTTCACTATTTGCCTTGCAACACATTTCAGAATAGTTTGAGTTGAAGATGCAATAGTGCCATTATAAATAAAAGATGCTAACAGACACGGTCGTGTGTTGTTAAGTTTTGTAGTCCTTGCCTTTTTCCTTGCTCTCTCATTGCTACTACTGACTCTCAGTTGTGGTCTGATTACCAACACAACACAAATTAAGATCCTTATTTCATCAATCATGGTTCATCTTATTTGGGTTATGACTCATAAATAAATCTGTATGGCAGAGATAATGCTTACTTTTTAATTTATGTTAAAGTCGTGGGATCTTATTTTAGCTGTTATCCAAATAGGACCTTTGATACAGATCTCAGCTTTTCCTCTTATGGACACTAGTACCTGCTTGAATGCTTATGGTAAAGTGTTTCTACATAGTGCATATATGCCTCGTCTAGGGCAGGTAATCACTGAGATTCTTTTATTTTCTTATTAATAAATAAATGCCTAGTCTTAGAAGTAGTCAATTAATTATTGATTAAACTGAGGAATGTGTACCATGCTCTGAAAGTGAGTTCTCTCTATATTAAAGGAAGTCCTGTACAGTGTCCTGAAAACACTGGAGGTCACTAAATGGGCTGTTTCCAGAGTAATTTATCCATACATGGACCAGATGAATGAATAGTGACTTCACCAAAGCAAATTTCCAGTAGTTTCCATTGTCTTTCCTCGAACTTGTGGAATGTTATATCCTCAGAACTAATTTAATTTTCTAAGGAATATCAGTGTGTCCTTTTAAAAAATCAGATCATGATACTCTTCTTAGCCCCTTCTTTACCTGCCCTGTACCTCATCTCCCATGCCACAGCTTTACATTTCACTTAGAATAAAACTAAGAGCTTTTCAACGTTCAAACCGTGACCTGGTTCCTTACACTACACACACCACTTATGGTCTTTGGTGATTATTTTTGAACACTGGGCATTTGTTTAAAATGGTTCTAGTTGTTCTGATTGGTACTTGATACTTGTAGAATAATTGAATACATACATGATTGAATGAGTGAATGATTTAGGACATCTGTTATCAAACTTGGCTGCATATTTGAATCATCTAGATAGCCTTTAAAATAAAGATGTTTCAAATATACTTCTAGAGATTTTGATTTAATTTCTACTATGGAGTAGGATATTGAATTTTTTAAAAGGTTCTTAGGTGATTTTAATGTTCAGGAAGAGTTGAGAAGCTGACCTTGAGGAAAGAACAATTGTTAATAAACTACAAAACTGACTTGCTCAGATTTTTAGGTTCTCACCATCATATGCTGCCACTTTTATGAGATCCTACATGCTCCCAAAAGATAAATCTTCTCTTCTTTAGGGTTAAAAGATTTATTTAAATTTTAAATTATTGGTACATACTTGGTTTTATAACATAGTAAGGCCTGATTTAATTTTGTTCACTCTATATTAGCATCACTAAGTTAGGTTCCTGGAAATTTCTGACATGGAGAAGGAAGGACCATTTGAATCTGTTTCATACACTACATCTTTGCTGATTAAAAATACCTGGGTCTCAGCCAAAGGAGTCGTCATGTTGGCTACATGGCTATTACAAACAAACCCCAGCACCCAGGCAGATCTGAAGTTCAAAGCTTATTTAGACTGGGAACACTTATTAAAGAAAATGTCATTGTGTTCAGAATAATGGCTTGTAAATCTTCCAGCATAATTTTTCACCTAATCGTATTCGTCCTTTGCAGAAGAAACTCTAAGGAGGAAATCTGGAAATTTTGGCCTGGTATATACGGAGACCAGATGGTCAGCAGGTACTGAGCTGTTTTTTGTAATCGGGTACACTGAATGAAAAAGACAAGTCTCTTTAAGATGACAATAAATTTCCCAAATGGGCCTGTATGAAATGTTTAAAGCTTGAAGATAAAGGTTTTGGGTTACATTGTCCTTAATATGAAAGGAGGATAAATGGAGCCAGGTGGGCTGTTATTTCAGACGTGAGCAAGACTGTCATCTGAATCTGTGAACATTATGAAAGAAACTGGATGGAATTTGGAAGCAATAAATCACTGCCGAGTCTACATTGGAAGCACATACATGTGTTGACCAACTTTAAGGATCCTTTTGAAGGTGGAATGCTAACGTCTCAATTAGAGAGGAATAACTCAAAAAATTCTTTTCACCATTGGAAGTAGAAATGTGGCTTCTTTTTTTAGCTAGGAAAGCATTGAGAATTAACTTGCTTTCCTCTTTCCTTATCTATGCCAATACTAGTTTTCTTATAGAGTCAAAATCCATTAACTTCAACTCCAAAATTCAAGAAGCTCTTGAAATTAATTTACTTGAAGGAAAACTTATCTTGAATTGATAAGAGCTGCTAGTAATATCATGTGTCATTGTGAGTATGAATATTTGTATGCTGTGTTGGAGTCATAATCGTATATGTGATTGGATGCTATCATAGATTTCATTGGGGATATTGGTTGGTGATCAGTATATGTTTGCATCTTATTACCTCTCCAAAAATCTGAAAACTTTGAATCTCAAAATATACTTGGTTGAAATTAAAATTATGCCTACTCCAATTTATTAATTTTCATGAATTATAACATCCCTTAGGATTACCACACCAAGAACTTTTAATTGTATAATGTCACAAAACAGTAGTAGCTATGATTATCTTCAAGGAATCACACCTCAGAACCAAAAATCTAGGAATGCTTTCACACACTATAAGATTCTTAATTCACAAAAACCAACATCTAATTATGCACACAATTTTCTTTTTAACATGAAGGGTGTAGCAGATGTTAAGTTTATCATAAAACTTGCTTAAAATTATTATTATTACATCTTTAGCAGCCTTCAAGCCAAATCCTGAGTGATGAGTATGATAAGATTTATGTAAACATCAGAGATAAAAGAATTGGCCAAAAATGGTCATTTGAGGTGGCCTTTGGTAATTATTCTGGGCTGATCTATAAGTGATTTATTTCAGCTAGATTTATAAGTTCCTTTCTTATGAAGTGGTTAAAGTTGGGAAAAATTAGTTGATTACTTTGATTTTATTTATTTGGAATTAGGCAAATTTATATGTTGGAAAACAATGAGGTTTATTTTCACCTTGACTCAGAACCCTTAATTTAAAAAAAAAAATGAACACACACACACATGGAAGCTGTGAATGTACGGTATTTCTTAAAGTTGGTCAACACATGTATGTGCTTCCAATGTAGACTAGGCAGTGATTTATTGCTTCCAAATTCCATCCAGTTTCTTTCATAATGTTCACAGATTCAGATGACAGTCTTGCTCACGTCTGAAATAACAGCCCACCTGGCTCCATTTATCCTCCTTTCATATTAAGGACAATGTAACCCCAAACCTTTATCTTCAAGCTTTAATGTACTGCAATATCTGAGGTAGTCACAAATATGGTAGCATTTTTTATTGTGCCTCATGGTTGGCTGGCTCACTTATAGTTGTTAATTGACTGTGGTTAATGGAAAGATCCCAAAGAATCTAAGCAGGAAACTGAAATTTACAGTTAGAGAGATCATTGTCCTTGGAAATCTTCTCAGGGATACATTATAAAGGCTCTACTTTTTTATGTGACATGTTGAAAATCATAGTAATCAACCACAACTGATACAGATTTCTTTCCCTATAACCCAGCCACAATCTTGCTAAGTATTACCTTCAATTACTTCTCTAAAGAATATAGCTGCCATAAAAATTTTAAATTGGAAAGTCTTTTGTTGATCATCTACTAATCCCTTCATTTTATAGGTAAGAAAGCAAAGAGTGCTTTTCATTTAGCCAGCTATGTGTTGAGAAGATAATGTTGCAGGAAATTAACTAAATTTATTTGTAACTCTACATTCTTTCAGTCTACTTGATTCCATTATAGAAACTATTTGTTTTCAAGCACTATTAAAGAGGAAGACTTGGAAGTTCATAGAATATTTCTATTATGAGAAAGCTTCACATAATTCCATAGTTTGCCAGTTATTAGAACATATTTCTTTGTAAAACTACAGTTTACAATTTCATCTTTTTAGATACTGCAGAACAACCTTGTATTTTGTCAAGTCCTGTGATTCGCACAATCTCTTTTTAAAGTTTATCATGTCTATAATTCGGTAACAGAGATATCATTATTGCTATCTGTATTTTCCTATGAGAAAACTGTGGTCAGTAAGTATAATTGACTTAACTAGGTAGTTAGCTGAAAGGTAGGATTTAAAATCAATTTTTTAATGTTCTGTTTCTAAATCATGATCTTTTGCTTTTCCATTCTTTTGAGGGACACATACTGAATTACGGATGAACTGGGTACAGAATACTTTCACTTTAGACCAATTGGACATTGACCTCTCTTGAATTCGTATGTATACAAGGATTCAGTAGGTTGATAACCCACTCCCTGCTCTGTTTCTACCATCACTGAAGACAATGTTCAACTGACCGGCAACAAGATGACAAAAACCAGGATTCTGCGTTTATTTAACTCTGGTTGTATGTTAGTGTTGAGTCTTTTCACTCTATGTGAATAATTTTGATTTTCTTAATCCTGCATTTATTTTTAATCAAAATTTTACAAAATTTGTATATGTACATATTTAAAACAGACATGTATCCTTCAATATTCAAGGGATTCAGTTTAGGACCTCCATGAATAACAAATTCTGTGAGTACTCAAGTCCCTTATATAAAATCATATAATATGTCCATACAACTGATGCAAACTTCTCCTGTACCTTCTCATACCCCTTAGTTTTCTTGCTGGTTTTCAATCCCTTGTCCTTCCCTCCCGTCCTCTATCTCTTGATCCCCTTCCCATCTGAGAAAGCTCTACCGCCACACTTGCTACTATCTTTTATTTTGCCCTTTATTTATATTTTGGGCTTCTTATATAAGAGAAATAATACAATATTTAAGTATGTGTATTTATTTTACTTAAAATTATGATCTTAAATAGTAGTATCACTATCTAGATTAAATATTAGTACCTAACACAATGTAAATGTTGTTTATATTAAATAATTAAAATGCAATTATGTATACTTTACAGTAATTTTAGATTTACTGAAAAGTTATAAACAACAGAGTTTCCATACATCCTTATCTGCTTTCCTCTAATGTTAAAACCTTCTATAATCATGATACATTCATCAAAATATTGATGCAAGACTATTAGCAAAACTACTGCCTTGTTTGAGTTTTACCAGTGTTTCCAGTAGCATCCTTTTTTGTTCCAGATCCAATGTAATACACACCATTACACTCAGTACTCAGATCCTCCTATTTTTTTTCTTCTGTGACAGTTCTTCACCATTTCTTGTTCAGATCTTAACAGTTTTAAAGAGTATTCTGTGACATGGCTCTCATTTTGGACTTGACTAAGATGTTCTCATAATTAAAGTAGGAAAGTGCTCTGTTTTAAATGTCCTCCAAAATTTCATGTGTTAGAAACAATCCCCAAATGGATGTGTTAAAGGCGTTTTGAGCTGAGGCTCTGGGGAGGTAATGAACGTTACCTAAAGAGGTAATGAGTGTGGAGCTCCCATGATGGTTACAATGGCTGGGTAAGAGTAGGAAGAGACACCTAGGCCAGTGTACTTGTTCTGTCTTAATTAGGATGCCCTCTGCCATGAAACAATATGGCCAAAAGGCTTAATTATGTACTAACACCATGATTTCTCAGCTTCTAGAACTTTGAGTTAAATAAACTTTTTAAGTTACTGAGTTTGTAGTATTCAGCTATAGCAGCAAGAAATGTGCCAAAATCGGCAATGCATTTGGGAAAAGACTGCCACAGATTTATACCAGGGGTACGTGACAGTGACATGGGTTATTACTGATGACATTAACCTTGATTATTTTGTTTGATGATGTTTGTCAGATTTCATCGCTAAATTCCTATTTTATTCCTTTTTCATACTTTATATTGGAAGCAAGCTAGTAAAGTCCATATTGTAGAGAAGAAAAATGAAGTTTAACCTCTGGAGGAAAGAGTGTTAAACAATTTATGGACACGTGTTAAAACCACTACAATTATTAATTTATGTATATTTTGAGGGAGATATGTTGAGGCTATCCAAACATTCTGCTTCTTTTAATTAAAAGGTTTAGATTTAATTAATTGTAGATTTTGTTCATGGATTTTTCCTGCAGCATATGCTTGCATTCCTTCTATATTTATTTCTTAAATATTTATTACTTGATGTACATATGGAAGGAAATTTTTTCTTTATTTAATCAGTTATTTTATCGGTGTTAACCCCTGGCAGACACTATTCTCTTCCTTGGCTTATTACTTAACTCCCATATTTTTTATTTTGTTGCTCAAATTTTTCCAGCTTTTGCTACTGGGAGCTCTTAGAATGCATTGTTTATTTGTGGGACTTTTTGTCTTTAGCGTCACAGTTATCTAACACTATTTTGAAACTAACTTTCTCCTTATCTCATTTTTGCCACACCCACTGATTGATAGCAAAGTATGTCTTCTTTTCCGTGAACTTTATTCTAGGTATCCCAGACCTTCATGCGTTTAAACGTGGCATTCATTTCCTGTGCTGATGCTCAGCTCTGATGCCTGATTCAGTTCATCTCAAAAAAATAGGAGGATCTGAGTACTGAGTGCCATGGTGTATTTTTGTTTTATTTTAAAGAGAAAATATGAAACAAAATTTCAAAGCAGGATTATTAGAGGATAACAACAGTTAGCACATTGTGTGTTGCTATCTTTAAATAGCATCTTGTACTTAGGCTACAAGATGTCGGCATTTAATTGTCCAAACAATATTAGCACTAAACTTTAGGGAGATAACACAATGGATACACATGATAATCTGATTTATTTCACTTATGAGTATGGTCTCTAGTTACATCTATTTATCTATAAAAGCCTTGAGTTTATCTTTCTTTATGGCTGACTAGTACTCCATTGTACAAAAATACCACATTTTTTATATCCATTCCTTGATTGCTGGTCATCTGGGTTGTTTTCAAGATCTATTACAAATTGTGCTAGTATAAACATGGGAGCATGCATATAACTGTAGCAGGGTGTTTTTAATTCTTTGGGAAAGATACCCAGCAGGGGAACAGCTGTGTAAATGGTATCTCCAATCATAGTTTTTTAATGAATCTCCACACTGACTTCCACAGTGGTTGCACCAGTCTTCACTCCCACCAACCTTGGAAAAGGGTTCCATTTTCCCCACAGCCTCTCCAGCATTTGTTATTGTTTGATTTCTTGATAATAATCATTCTTTCCAGGGTGAGACAAATTCTCAGTGATGTTTTAATTTGCATCTTTTGAATGATTAGTGATGTTGAACATCTTCTTCATATATTTATTTGCTGTTTGTATTTTTTCACCTGAGAAATATGTATTCATCTCAGATATCAATTTTTGGATTGGGTCTTCAAATTTAGGTCTGATTTTTTTTTAATTCTTTATATGTTCTTGGTAGTAAAATTTTGCCTGAGGAACAGCTGGCAAATATTTTTTCTCAAATTGTGGGTTGTCTCTTGCTATGTTGGTCGTTTCTCTTGCTGTACAAAAGCTTTTTAGTATGATGAGATTCCAGTTGTTGATTCTTTGTGATAGTTCCTGTGCAATCTGGGTTTTATTCATGAAGTCTTAGCCTACACTAATGTCTTCAAGAATTTTACCTATTCTATCTTCCAGCAGTTTTAATGTTTCTGTTTTAGTATTCAGATCTCTGATCCATTTAGAATTTAGTGTAGTTCATGGTGAAAAATATGAGTCAATTTTAATCTTTGGCATGTGCAGAGTCAGTTTTTTCAACACCATTTATTAAACAAGCTATTGTTTTTTCAGTGAATGCGTTTGGCCCTTTTGTCAAAGATAATGTGGCTCAGTATGTCTGGAGTTGTTTTTGCATCTTCTAATCTGTTCCATTGATCTTCAGATCTGTTTTTCATTAAGGTGCAATTTTGAATAAGGTCATTTAAAATTTGTCTTCAAGTCTGCTAACTCAATAGCCTCTGCTTATCCTGCTCATCAAGTGACAGAGTCTTAGCTCTTTCCTTAGCTTCCCACACCCTGCTCTGCTCCTGTCATCCCTCAGTGTCAGCTCTTTTTATCATCTGTCAGGAGGTTCGTCTGCTGTAAATTTACTGCCCATGCATCTTCCACAGACCTGTTATGGACTCATCCATCAAAATGAACAATATTTATTGAATATCTGATATTTTTCAGGAATTATTCTATAGCCTCAGGCTGTGCCAGCAATTATATTAAAGTCCTTTCTTAGTTGGTACATTCTAGATTGGAAAGGAAAAAAATACAATTGTAATAATTAATAATAAACAGAACACTCAAACATATTGCATGTTAAAAGGGTTAAGAGCTATACAACTCATTGTTTGTGAACTCTCTGACTGCAGCTCTTATGAGTGCCCCCTGCTCCGAGGCCCTCTGGTTTCCTTGCTGTTCCTTGACACCATAGTGTCTGAGCACTCCAGCTTCCATGTGCATAAATGCACATCCTCAGGCATTCACATGGCAGCTCCCTGACTTCCTTTAAGTCTTCTTTCCAGTATTATCTTGTCTATGTTACTATAACATTCACACTTCAACTGACTTGTTTGAATAATAGAAACAAAACTAGAGAGGCCAGAGCAATGGATGCTAGACATTTTCATTACACTTCTTGTTGCTGACACAAAATACCCACTATCCAATGTTAAAGGAGGAAAGGTTTATTTAGCTCACAGTTTATAGAAGTTTCAGTCCATAAGCGTTTGACTCCAGGGCAGGGTGGAACATCGCACAGGGACAATAGTTTGTGGTGGCAGAAGATAGCAAAAATAACAAGAGAAGGATGCTGCTAAGCATCTTTCTTTTTTATGTATTGTATCTAGACTTCTGGGATTATGGTGGTACCAAACCAAGCAGTGGAGTGATTTAGCAATCATACATCTTTAATTCGAGCATCACACACTCTAGCCTATGACTGAATAAGGCTTTGGAGGAACATCTAGACACAAACCATAACACTATTAGGAGATGAAATCAGAGAGATAATGGTGAGTGAGTTCTATGGCCCTGCAGTCTCCCTAGGAACTTCGTTGTGGTAATGCTCATCTATTTTAGTCTCTATTGTGTTGCTATAAAATAATACATGATAGTGGTAATTTATAAAGAACAGAGACTTATGTTTTATAGTCCTTGAGGCTGGAATGTCCGAGTTTGAAGGGCTGCATCTGCAAGGGCCTTCTGGCTGTGTCACCTTATAGTGGAGGAAGAGAGGGAGCAAGAGAGAGAGAGAGAGAGAAGCAACATTTTTAAATAACCCACTGTTGGATGACATTAATCATTCATGATGACAGAGACCTCATGACTTAACTAGCCCTAAATTCCTCTTACAGTTCTCACCTCTAAACATTGTTTCATTAGGGATTAAACTGCCAGCATAGAAACTGACAAACATATCCAAACCCTACTACCTTTTATCCCCTTCAACATTCCTTAAATATTCTTTTCACTACTAGTGCTGTAGTTCTCTATAGGTACATGGGATTCTAGATGTCAGAGTCTAAACTTTCTCCCTTTACATCCATCTCTTCTTTGGATTGAGTAGGTGCTTCTACAGTACAGTCATTAAGATTTCCTAATTTGTAGCTCTGCCTCAATGGAATAGGGGAAATTTAAGCCCATTTCTTGTGGTCTACCTCAGCACAACTACTTTTCAATCAACTTATAATATCTTATTTCTAAGTTTTCTAAAATGGTGGCAATTTTTCATCCAAGTCCCACATAACTTGAATTCTGTGGGCATATCTCCCTGGCAGTGTTTCACATCATGGCATATGTCCAAACTCAAATTGTGTACAGTCCTTGTTTCTCTCATGACATATTCTTACACAATGAAAATATTGGGATTTTGATAGATGCTGTCTCCTAAATTCAAAAGTGACTTCTGTTTAGCATAGGCCCAGTGGTCAACAGTAAATGTCAACAACAGCCAACAATAAGTGGCTATGTCTAGCAGTCTCATTCTCCTTTGCTAACTTAGTATGAATTGGTAAACCATTACTAATGTGGTTAAACTTTTATATAAAGTAAAAATATATGGTTTTAGGGATAATTTAAGGGTCACTCCTTTAAGAAAAAAATGTATATTGGCTTTATTTTTTTTTATTTTGTTTGGTTTGGATCTCTTTTTTAACATTTTTATTTAAAGAGAAAAAAAAGCATGTAAAGGGTAGAGATAACACACAGAATTTCAGAAAAAAGATAAACAATAAGAAATCGCTAGTTGATAAATTACATGTTGTCCTCTTAGAAATACTTGTTCAAGTTACAAAATTAAAGCATACAAAGTAGATAGTCAAACAGTGAGAGAGTCAACAGCTACGCATGCATGAGTCTCTACATGTATTTCTATCCTTTCTGTATTAGAGGGAAAAACAAAACTAACCAAGACAAAACAAAACAAATTCCTATAAAAACATGAAACCAAAAAGTTGTATAAAACCACAGTACAAGGTGATCTACAATGATTACTGTGTTGTTTCTTATTATCTTCAATAGAATTTCCTGCATCATCAGGCATAAATGAATATAGCTGTATAATTGAATATAGCAGTACATAACAATATTAGTAAAAATAAAACATTGTAGACAGTATAAAACTTCAAAGGCAGGTAATAATCAAACCAGAGTGGATATTCTAGTGGATCTTGTCATCTCAAGTGCAGTTGCCTATACTCTCAGACTTGATACTATCAATCATAACAGCTTTGAATATAATCTATCAATACAAAAACAGCAATCCAACAAACCGGATTCGATTACAATCAGTCATGGTAAAACAGTGTAGGTTTTACAGAGCTTTAGATTGACTTAACAGGAAATTAAGGATGATTACCGTACTATATCCTGTTATTTTCTGGATTACTGTTTGTACCCTCAACTCTAGTACAAGTAGAATGACTGGAACAGAATATAATACATCTAAGCAGAGTAGCGTGAGTAATGTGGGTTTAAATCCTGGTGCACTATTAACAATATAGTGCATCAGGGCCATCTATGTTAGAGATTCTAGTTATCCTTCTCTGCCTCATTTCTGCTATGCTATTTTTCTGCCTGTTTGTCTAGTTTTCTCTTTCATTCTACTGCCTGCCCCATTCATTGAGGCCTTTCTGCCACTGTTCCTAAAATCCTGGTATTTTTTTCCCCTCTCTCTAGAATGTCCTTCAGTATTCTCTGTAGGGTTGGATTGGTGGTCACAAACTCCCCCAGTTCCTCTTTGTCATGGAAGCATCTTATTTCTCCATGAATTTCTAGTGAGAGTTTTGCAGGGTACATCAATCTGGGCTGGAGGTTATTTTCTTTCAGGGCTTGGAATACTTTGCTCCAAGCTCTTCTTGATCTGATGGTCTGTGTTGAGAAGTCAGCCATGACCCTGATGGGCTTACCTTTATAGTTAATCTGTTTCTTTTCTCTGACGGCTTTTAATATTCTTTTTTTATATTGAATTTTTGGTATCTTGATTATTATATGTCTGGGTGTAGCTCTGTTTTGGTTGTAGGTAGCTGGAGTTCTGTATGCCTCACATAACTGAATGTCATTTTCTTTTCCCATGCTTGTGAAGTTTTCCTTAATTATTTCTGTGAATAGCCTTTGTAATTCACCTGCATGTATTCCTGCTTCTTCGTTCACATTTCTTATTCTTAAATTGTAGATTCTCTTGTCATCTTCTAGCCTTTGTATTGTTGCTGCCTGTTTCCTTATTGTTTTTAAGAGATCTTTCCTTTCATGATCACACACTGCAAACTTGTCTTCAAGTTTTGATAGTCTATCTTTAGTTTCTTTTAAGGCATTTTGACAGTTTTCAATGGAGTTTTTAATTTCCTGGTAGTCTCTTTGATTCTGCTTCATGTATTCTATACTTTCTTTATATTCTTTATCGAATGTTTCTCTCCTTTTTTTTTGTTCCTCCCTTCTTTCATCTGTATCATCCTGAGAGATGCTTCCTGAAAGCATTTCTTTTATTACTCTACTCAGATCTTGCTTTACCTGGTTTCATATTTCAGTTTTGAACTCATCTACAAGGTCCCAAAGACATCTTTTAATGTCCATTGAAGCCATGTCTGCTGTTATGTGTTTGCTGCCCTCAGTCTCCCTTGTTTTTCCCTCTCCTGGATCAGGGCTCTCAGGGTTCTGGGCTGGGGGCCTCCTCCTGCCTCTCTCTCCTGTCATGGTCCTGGCTTCCTCCACACAGGTTACAGTGCAGGTCCCAGCCTCCTTCCTTGTTGGCCACGTTTCCTCCAAAGCATGCGGATGAGGGACCTCCACCCTCTCCTGACTGCTCTTATCACTGAGGTGCAAGCAGCGGTTGCCTATGCCTGCCCCCTCCCCACCAGGCCAACCAAACTGCAGAGGCCTTTCCCCAGTTAGTGCTTGCTAGGCACAGGGAATTGATTTGGGATGGCTCACTGAGTCCCAGCCAGGGGTGCGGCCCAGTCCGAGCAAATCCCTGGAATCTGCTTTGGGGAGGCAGCAACCAACTGAAGTCACTGTTGCTCCCAGTTCAGGCTCCTCCTGCCAGATTCCAACATGTCGCCCATTTGATCACGCCCTTCCCATGGGAGGGTCCCAATCCCAGCACTGACCATGGATTAATGAAGGTCCCTTTGCCGGCTCTGCTCTGTTGGGCTCACCAACCCCCAACTTCAGTGCTGTTGTGCTTCCTGTGAGTGGCGGCAGGAATGAGTTTGGGTGGCTCTGCCGGCCACTGTGGAGTCAAGCCGTTGCAAACTTGGCAGATTGCCGAGAGTGAAAATGCTGTGTCCTGTAATTTCTAGTTGTTTCAGTTGTAGTGCTGACATATTTGATGAGCTTTTTTACATTTTAATTTCTTCCTGTGTCAAGAGAATCCATCTCCCTCTGTCTGGGTCTCTCCAGTGTGTTTTATTCTGGCATATGAGTTGTTTCTCCTGGGAAGCTTTGTATTTTGTTGCTCACTGATCAGCCATCTTGTCTTCTCTTTGTTCTCTTTAAAATAAAAAAAATATAGGGTTGTTTTAGATAATTTACAAGTTGTCTTTTGTTTTTCTCTTTTCTTCTTCCTTCCTTATGGTTTTGATACTGTTCCTAAAAGCAAAGTTGTAAACAAGTGAAGTGTTACTCAGTAGATTTTGTATGACATGGTTCAGAAAATTGGCATTGGAAACTGGATGAAAGCACAGGATTAGATCTCTAGAAGTTTTGTGACTTTTGTGTAAATTTTCTAGGGACTCTGATGTTGAGTCAAATCTTTCAGTCTCTCTGCCTCTCCTTTTCTCTTATATTTAAAGACATTTGGAACAACAACATTTTCCAGCACCTTCAGAAATAGCCATGCTTTTTCTGATTTTAACCTCAAGGGTGTTGATGGTTAATAAGCTTCTAAGTTCACTGAGATTCAGTGGCAATTTTAAAGACATAAGTGGTAAATCTGGGATTTCAGGTAGAACTACTGATTCCCAGTTTTCTGTCTTTCTCAAAAAAAGACAAAATATATATTCCTACACACACATGGGAAACATAAATTGACTTCACAGAACTTAAAGGACACACATACATACAATTACTCAAAAGTAAATCACCACTTCTTCCAGACAGCCTATATCTCGCTACTCATCTTCAAAATACTTCTCATTTGGGAAGCATTTGAATGTGAATTTGAAGACATGACCCATTGGAAAGCTTCCAGTAACTGTCGTAATTCTGTTCAGTCCTCTGGAATTTTTTGTTCTGTAAAATTTGTCTGTAACTTTGACCTTCAGGTAAACTCTTTTTCCCTGAGCAGGTGTAATAATGGTGAAGGGAGTGGTTAAAAATAAACCACTAGTATAGTTAATCATTAATTGTCACTGAATGTTTCTTAATGCATTTTCATTACATTTAATTGTCAGAGGCTAAAGGAGAAACTTTTGTTTATAATCCCACAATGCTTCTCTTGCCATTCTACATCTGTACTCTAACTGGTTCATCGTGAGTCATTTGGAAAGCTGTGAATGATAAAGATTCTAAGGACAGCTAGCTTTATTTTTAGTGGAATAAGAACTAAACTTTGATCAATGGAACATCCAGGAAACTATGAATTTCTTTTATCAGTTTCTTAGTGGGAAAATATAAGCAAAATCACAATGACATTAGTTCATTCTCTCTTTTTTTAAACATGGAAAAATACAAAGATTATAATCATTAGCCATGGCTATCTGAAAACTTCTTCTCTTTATTCTTTTAGATTTTCCAAGGTGACTGAGTCCATTTTATTCATGACAATAGATGGTTCTGGGAATGTGCTTGAAGGAAACACAGTGGGTGAACTGGAGCCTGGATAAGATTGAAAGGGTACCAGACGACCCTCATCTTTAAGGTCACAGGAAATCTCTATTCTGTTGGTTAACCTCATGTTGTACTCTTACCAAACTCCCTTCTAACAAATATATACCTGATCTTATCAAACTTTTGAATCTCTTTCCTTGGAACTAATTTTTCAAAAAGACTCTAGTTTATGGTTCTAAATTCCTACCCCTATGAATCATCATAACGTCCAGAGTTTATTAAATTAGTAACTTCACCCAGATTTCAATTCCTGAATACATGCTTCACTTCATTTCTTAGCCTCCCTCTTGTTTAGGATTATCCCCCAGTGATTAATTTACTTACAGGATATCAGAGAGAACTTTGCTATGGATTTGAAGTCACTATGGACTGGGTGGGTAGGGCTTGAGGATGGCACTGTATCCCATCCATTCCCAGAAACCTCTGGAGTCCTGCTCACAGCACATGCCCCTCCTTGCCTGTAGGAAGAGCTGCACTCTCCAAAATGGGTCAGTTAAGAAGAAGGCAATCTATTGTGGGTGCACCTAAGTTTAAACACTTACTTTCTAAAAAGCAATGCAGGAGAATCCTAGATTTGTCTTTATATTCTTTCCTTCCCTTGAGTACTGAGTGTTCCTTTTTAGCAGTTAGCATTAATAGAAGCCTTCACTGTGATTCATCAATCAAGTCTATATTTATTGAATGCTAACAAGTATTTTATTTGTAATATAATACTAATAAATATTTTATTTGTATATGTAAAACAAATATTGTTTACAATCCAATCAACTTTATATTTATTAAGCACTAATAAATATTTATTTGAATAAATATTTGAGTCATAATACACTGACAAATATTTACTTACTCTCCCCTCTTGTGGAAAGGCAGTGGGAAAGTTACTCAGAAGTCAAAAGGTAAGTTTGCCTTTTCTGTTCTCAAAAACTCTGTCTGTAAAATTGGAAAGACAGTGCAAGCAGAATTTTCTTGGAACTGAACAAGTTGTACTGATTAAAAATGAGACTGAAGTTTGGGAAGGGAATGCAGTTCATTTGGCTGGTTTGGTCCAGAAATTCTTCATAAAAGAGTTCAGAACAAAACCTAGGCATTAAAGAATGTGGAAAGATCCAATGAGAGGAATAAAATTTATGAAAGTGTATTTTTTTGTGAACAGTTTCTAGGTCCAGTGCTCATTTTCGTTTGAGTTTCAGCTTTTGTCTTTACATTTATTGCATTATTGTAGACTGATTTTTACCTCTCGCATTATTGTAAACTTTTTATACTAATTTTCATAAGTTATAGGGAGCAAGAAATATTATTTCATGTTTTTTTGACAAGCACCAATTTCAACTCCATGAATGTAATTGATGATAGCAACATTGTTATTTATAGCTTTCTTGTGTAACATTTGAAATAAGTGTTCTGAGACTTCAACTATTTGAACTTTTCAATTTAATAAAATGACAATGCATTTTCACTATAGAAATTTTGAAAAGTACCAAAAATTTACACAGGAAGAAAATGTCTGTAAATCCCATCAGTCAGAAAAAAACAATAAAACCTCTTTTGGGGGTGGTATAAAATAAATAAATAAGCAATAAAAAGATATGACAGATCCCTAGACAATAGTCATGTACAATTAGTCAGGTTGTATTTTCATAGCTCAAGGGATGGCCTTTTACACAAAATAAAGTATGAAAAGTCCCCCTGGGGTAAACAAGGTTGTGCTCTTGACACTCATAAATAGGACATACCATGCATACTATTTTAAAACCAACCTTTTTCATTTCTTCATTCTTCAAATATTTTTACATAGTATAAATATTTATCTCAAATATATTTTTGTATAGTTAAATATGCAGCTTTGAATATGTCAAGATTTTAAATGAAGCCCCTGCTGTTGGACATTTTTCTATTTTTTAATTAAAATTAATGTTGTAATGTGTATACTATTAAATTTTTTCTAAGGTTAAATTTCTACAAAATTTACTGAAAAAGTAGTTTGAGCACTTAATCAATTTCTTTGGAGTCCACCGAAGAGGTGCACAAATCATAAATATATACCTATTTGAAACAATGGGGACAAGAAAAAGTACACTACTAGAAATTCAAAACCCTCTTGTGTTCCTCCATAGTCATTATTCTCCAACAGCAATCCCTAATCTGACTTCTAATATCATAGACTAATTTTTTAAAATTTTGTACTTAATGGAATTATATAGTGTTCATTGTGTATGAGGTTCCTCATATTGTAGCACGTAGTTAAAGATTATTCAATTCCATTACTGATAGAATTTTGTTTTATCATTTTATTATAGCTTATCCATTCTATCAGTGAAAAAATTTGGATAGTTTCTACTACAAATGCTTTTAAGAATATTGTAATATTTATCTTTTGGTGAATGTGCATAGGTATTTCCATTAGGCATATCCCTAGTTAGAAAATGTTTAGGTATTAGGGAATCTTTGAGCTTTGATTGAAAACTACAATGAATGCTGAAATTTTTTAAAAATGTATTACAGTAAAAGACACCTTGCCATTAATCCTTCTCAAAACATTCCCCATCACTTCAAACACATTTATTCCATTCATGCCACTATTTGAAGCTGCTCTGGAAGATCTTTCTTTCTTTCTTTCTTTCTTTCTTTCTTTCTTTCTTTCTTTCTTTCTTTCTTTCTTTCTTTCTCTTTCTTTCTTTCTTTCTTTCTTTCTTTCTTCCTTCCTTCCTTCCTTCCTTCTTTCCTTCCTTCTTTCCTTCCTTCCTTCCTTCCTTCCTTCCTTCCTTCCTTCCTTCCTTCTTTCCTTTCTTCCTTTCTTTCTTGGAAGTCCTTTGTAGTTACACTGTTCTGGTTGCCTTGCTGTCTTGCTTGAATAAATTCAAAACATTTAGTTTTCACACATAATTTTATTTGGAGGAATATCTAGGAGTCACTTGGTACCCAAATCAGTGAATAAGAATAATGAGGCTACACCATAATGTTTTTATTTGATAGGAATTTTTGTGTTTTCAATCAATTTGAGATGCAGAGGCAGTCACAAGGAGACATTCATGAAAGAGAACTTCCAGAATTGCTTCAGAAAGTGTTGAGTAATGGGATAAGTCTGTTGAGAATGAATGAAAATGTGTTTTATTATAATAAATCAGTTAATCATTCACCATATGTTATGATTATACCATATGCTATATATTATATAAATATAAATATTCCACCTAAAATGTATACACATTTCATAAAAATAAAAGTAGTATGATATTTTTTCAACAGATGGTATTATCCTCATATGGAGGACCCTAGAGAATATCATATATAGCAGAAAACTCACTATACAGCCAGCCGGAGGGAAGAAATTGAAAATGTATGTGCAGCAATCTCAATAACCAAGGTACCCAAGCAGCAGTTTGGTGTACTAACAAATGTCTGGAAGATGGTGGCCACCACTTCAAGCATTTTTTGTAATTTTAGAGGCCAGAGGTAGCTTATATTAATATCATAATGTCTTAATAAATTTAGTATTAAAGTATTTATGCAAATTTTTTTCTTTCCCTGACATGTGTATATATTTTTGGTAGATCTGTAAATACATTTTGGCAGACTGCTTTATAACATGACTTTACTTATCAACCATATTAAAACTGAGGTTGTTCTACATCATTGCAATCCTTGTGTTATCTATTTTTCCTGTTTTAGTTATACTGGCAGTGGGCACTTGTACTTCATTGTAGTTTTAATTTACATTTATTTTGATAGCTAAAATAAGCACCTTTTTGTATGTATGGTTGTTGATAATTTGGAAATCCTCCTGTGTAATGTCTGTTCAAGTTTATTGTCCATTTTATTAAATGAACTGTCTTTTTGAATTATAGGAGGTCATTTAGTCATTTTGTTAAAAGACCATCTTCAAATTTCAGAAGAACTCACAAATATTTAATCTGTTGTGCACTAAGGGGAAAAGAGAGTCTTTGGAATCCACACAACATGAACAATACTGCATAAAGAACATCAGCATGGTTGACTTTAGAGATATTTTATTCTGACAAGGCATTTAAAAGTTGTCTATAAAAATCTATAATATCTCATAGTGTATGATACAATGTGAAAAAGTATAGTTGTTTATTCTGACATTTTATTTATAAATACTACAGAGGAAAAAAATTGTGTGAATATTCCAGTCTAACAATCTGGAAGTAAAATAATAAGGAAACAATTTTAAATTCTCTGAAGAAGAAATGAAAAAATCTAAAATGTTCAAGTTTCAAAATGTATCTCTATTTAGATGGTGATGATATATACAGGGCTATATAGCAGATGTGCTGGCCTCTCTCCAACCCTTGCTTGGAGATTTTGAATTAAGGAAAGACAGTTACATTATGTGCAAAATGCCACTTCAGTTCAGAATCTGCCAGTAAATTGGTAATACCAACTTCATAGTCTTTTTTGGCTGATCAGTGAGAAAAGCATTCCGAGGTGCAAATATCCACAAGTTCAAATTGTTTTTACAGAAAAAAATATAAGAAGGAAACATCACATAATCCATCTCTGTGTTTTATATATATTGTATAGGCTGAATGATTGTATATTTCTAAAGGTGGATGAGTTTAAGAGTCATAATATTTTCTTTATTAAAGAAAATAAGCTTTTGTCTAATTTTTTTTTTACTGCACCTACCTTAGTTTATGAAAGTACAGAGTTTAATTTAATAGTTAAGTGGAATGAAATCTCACAAGTCTAGTTGACTATTCTTCAAAAATATCTTTACATTTTTCTTCAACTTGGCATTGTAGAAATACTGTTAAAGAGTCTATCCTTTAGTTTCCTAACTGCCAAAGGAACATTATTCTCAAATATTCAACAACAATGTCTGAGTGAGACTGAATTATGCAGACTTTAAAACATTTAGTAAAGTGTATTCTGTGGCAATAACACCAAAGAACACTTCATGTGTGTGCTCAGTCTTTGTGCATCTGGCTTTACTCTTAGTCTCTTTTGCTTTTTTTGTACAGCAGAGCTGTTTTTACTAGTTTGTGGAAAGGTCAAAAAGAAAAAAAGATATTTTAACTTGATAATAAAAGGCCAATAAGAGGACATAAAAACAAGTAATGAAGGAACAAAGGTTTTCCTTTTAGTCAAGAATTTCCTGACAAAACCATGCAGATTTCACTTGCATAATCCATACCTTATTTAGTTCATATCTCTAAAATATTACTTATGCTCACATAGAAATCTTTATAAAGACACAAACATAAAAGTCAAGCCACCAAAAATATCCTAAGATAAAAAATGGGATCAGGAGGTCACTGTTAAAGAAATTTTGGTTGACCTGACCATAGCAGCTGCTCTTTATAGATTTCACTAAGTCATGTGACTTCATCAACAATGATTTCTTTCCTTTCTTCTTTGGACTTTTGACCTACGATGATCATCAATTTAAGATCAAGGTAATGATGGAGCATCACTGCTCTGGGACTTATTATAGAAAGAAAAGGAGTCAAGAACTGAGGAGTGAGGTCCTGATTGACAAGAATATCATGTAAAAGAAATTAGTGGGGACCTTATGTGATTTAACTAGGGCTAAAATGACTTTAAAATGATCTGAGTAAATTAGTTGTCAGTGTTTTAGGCTTTCATGTCAGATCTGAAGAAATATCATTCTACTATCACAGCATTATATATTGGGGTTTTTTTTGAATACTCAATAAGCATCTTACTCCTGAACTATTTTTCACAACTTTTTATGAGATGATGGTTCATAAGATTAGTATTCATGAATAGTTTTCATAAACAATATAATTATTCCTAATCATGCTTTACTCTTACTTAGATGTGAATTTCTATCACTGTATCCAGAAGACTGATCAAAATATTGTTACCACCTTTTCAAATGAAAAAAGTGAAGTGAGGAAATGCAAAATGACAAGAGAATAGATTGCTTAAAGCTTACTTTTTGAAGTGTCCCCTATCTATATTGTGTGCAGACTGAAGACTCATTCAGATTATTTTAATTAGGTTTTAGGCATTTCATAATCACGAACTTTAAGGTAACCACTTAATTAAAGAAGATACATTTGACCACAGTTCTGAGAAAACACTAATTTTGTACACCCTCTTTGTGCTCAGGTTTCAGACAATATTATGTTTGAAGCATATAGACCCATTTAGAGGATAAGGTGTAGGTTAACTGAACAGGTATATGATTAATTGCTCAAAATACTTAGTTGAATTCATTTCACCCTTGTGATTAACACCAAAAGCCTTAGACTGACATTTAAAATGTCCCATAATCTATAATTCCATACCTATTTCTGATTATTATTAATTTTTTCTTAAAGTATAGCATTTTGATCATACACAGAATAACAAAACTTTAAAGTGAAATTCGGCTCCCTAGATAAATCTTATTAAATATAGATATCACTTTTTTTCCCTTAAATCACTGTACTCCCTTTCAGAAAGGATAAATTTGGAAATTTTCTAGAAATTCAAATACTAGTTTTTCTAGTTTCTAGTTTCTAGTCATTGCAAATTTAGTCAGTAAAAACCATAACTTATGATGGAATTTCATGTAATATAGCAACTTGGATAACTTTGCAGAATGTCACTTAAAATTGGAACTGACTAGACAAGCTCCAGAGATATCCCTTCTCATGGATGTGATGTGCACTAGAAATGATGGTCCAAAGATCCCAAAACTTTTTATTAGGTTTCATTTTTTGATTCTTTCTTTCCATACACACTCTTGGTAAGTCTTTTTCTTTCTATTCTATTCAGCTGTCAAGACTTATCTCAGTTCTAAACCTCTCCATGAAAACATATTTATGTAATTCCTTTTGTGATTTATTCTTTTTATCTATAAAAGGAAATAATAAAATAAAGGTGAAATACTTTGTGAGATAATTCTTTCACTACAACTAAAGTCTGAATCCCATATCTCTGAGATTGCAATATCAATGTAATATGAGATTGGGCTCTAGCCTCGAGTGATTTCAAAGGCCATGCACATAATTGCTGTCTCCTCTGGAATCAAGCTTAGTGAATGAGTCCATGAATGATACCCCTTCAGGCAGAGAAGTACCAATCATTTGGACTGAAAGATAAATCCTTATTTTTATAAAATACAAGTCAAATGGGAACTTTTTACATAGAATTTGCAAGAATGCCAAATTATTTTAAAATATTGCAGAAAAATATTGGTCTTCTAGAATTTTCACAGACATCATCATTTTAAGGTGTGGGATAATTCAGATCTTATGAGCTTATCTATGTCCTCAATTTATATAGAGCTAGGAAATCATCCAGTCAAGGAGAGAAAGGGAGAGATAGAATTTAGACTATACTTAGATATTTCCAGATCTATCTAGACTACCTACAGTGGAAAAAATTAAGGGGACATGTTTGAAATAAAACTTGCTGTAAATTGGGTCTACAGTAAATCAGAGGTTCCTACCAGAATGGGGCTAACAACAATTACAAGAATGCATATGACAATTACAAGAATGCATATGACAATTCAGGAGGAATGGAGGACATTTAGATACACTTGGCAATGAGCTTTTTTGACTATGGGACAGTTCCTCTTCCCAAGTTTCTGGGCATTTTATTTACTCCCACAATGGCTTTTTCCTAGTAGACAGTTGGTCTGCACTGTTATCTCCGCATCAACTCTTAGCTTACTCCCTTCTCAGACAATAATAGCATTTCCAAAGAGCTTTTGACTTTCTTTCAACTGGTTCTGTCAGTGTACCGCCTTTGTAGCATCACTTTCTCATTCTTTTTTATTTTAAAATGCAAAATGATGCAAGTAAATTGTAAAAATAAGCAAATTTTTAGCCTGAAAATTCACAAGGGCTAGGCAAGAGAGGATTGAAGTGTTTATTAACAAATTCAGTTTTAGAATGATTGAAATGGTACAAGTAGAAAACCCTTGTGTTCTGGGACTAATTTACATGGTCACTGAATATTGCAAAATATTCTTGTCAGGGCAAATTTTGTAGTCATCTTGCAGAGGATGACAGAACTTTTGTACAAACAGGTTAAAAGACTCTAAGGCCATTGAGTGCTCAAAGTGATTTCCAGCTTTGAAGCATTTGTCTGAGGACTGAAAGGGGTTATTCAAGGGAAAGAGGCAAGACTAGATTTTAAATGTGGATGAGTGATCATTTCAGAAGATGAACATATTGGTCATAGTCAGTTCATTCAACACAACATCCTCTCAGGCTTCTGGAGCCAGGATACGTGAACTTGCTTAACGAGATAAAAGGTTTCAGATCTTGTATTTTCCATTATGAAATGGAAAGCCAGACACTCAAGGTTCCAAAAATCTTTGAGTATATTTAAACCATTCCACTCCTTCCTCTTTTTCCATCTTAATATCCCTCTTCTAGTAGATCATGTTTTTAAATTTCAACTTTGTTTTTCTGAAATCATCTCTCATTTTTCTTCTCCTTTCTCTTCTTGTTCTCCTCAGGATCCTGTCCTATATATGTTTTTATGGATTCTGCATTTTGGTAAATTTATTATTTTAAAGATCGTGTCAGTGTACTCTGTAATCTTTAGGCCCTCACCTGTGAATTTTTCCACTTCTTTTACAACACAATCACAACTTCCTGCAATTCTATGTTCTTCCTGTGCCCTATGATTTTATCTGTAGTTCTTCAGTGGAGAGCTAGCATGGGAAAGGCTTTGTGAAATAATTTTTACATTGCTAAAAGTTCTAAAATGTTCTACATTTTTGTGCTAGTATCTTGATTTAGTATCTCTAGTATTTCATGAATGACAAATATTTTTGTCTCTGTAACCTTGAGAAGGTACAGCTGGTTTTTTCTGGTGTGTTTTCTTTTCTTATTTTGGTGAGAATTTCTACTTCCAGTTTTGATTCTTGATGAAGATATATCTTTGTCCAGAAACTGACAAAGCAAGCATACATGTCCCAAGACCCTTGGCTATGCAAGAGGCCTACATCCTGGAATCTGTTACATGGACAAAGTTTAAAACTCTAAACCTCAGTGTCTCTCTCCAGTTCCACCACCTCCTCAGATTATACGCTTCAATTCCTACTTTAAGCTTCAGATGTGTTTTGCTTCTTTGTCTTATACCTAGACATTTATTTTTATTGATTTGAGCCTTGCTATGGATGTTTGTATATGTTTATATAATTTTAAACAGATTGGGAAAAAGGAATGCATTTCTGCATCTTATCATTCAAATGTCTTGACTGGAAATTTCTGGATCTCATCCTATTGATCAGTCATTAACTTTATAAGTAACAATGCCCTACAGAAAACATGTATGAATTTTGGAATCTGATAAATTTGGGTTTAATATTTGTTATGGAGTGAGTTTTTCCGTCCTCTCCCACAAATTTTTTTGTTGAAATTCTAACCCTTAATGTTGGAAGTTTTTGGGGCTGAGTCCCCTAAGGAAGTAATTAACATTAGAGGCGGAGATGATCCTATAAGTTTGGTGTCCTTATGAAAGAATATACAAGAGGTTCCTTCCTCCTGCAGTCACCACTCCAGTGTGCTTACTGAGGGAAGGAAACCTGAGGATATTAAAAATGGCAGCCATCAGTAATCTAGGAGGAGAGCCCTCTTTAGCTCTGAATTGTGAATAAACAGATTTCTGTTTTTAGGCCTCCCAATCAGTGGTATGTTGTTATGGTTGTCCAAAGAGACTAATATAATCTCATTTTTCTTATAATGTGTGGTAAAACCAGTTCTTAAAGCCCTCTGAGACAGTTTTGTTAAATGAAAAGAATCTAATGACAGTCAACTGTAAAGGCAGATATAATGGGAAAATGTACATAAAAGTTTGTAGTATGTAACAGAAGTATAATAGATTTTTACTTCACATTTACCTTCCCTGTGGTTAGAAAACTCCAGAAGAGTGTGTGCATGTGCATGTGTGTGTGTGTGTGTGTGCATGTGTGTGTGTGTGTGCGTGTGTGTGTGTGTGGGTGTGTGTGTGTGTGTGGAGTATTACACATTCGAGCAACCAATTTCACTTTTAGATGCCTCTGATTTTCGTCTCAAATTCCACCTTTTGATTGTATCATTTGTTTTTCATATCTTTTGGCAGAAAGGGCTGTTTGTACATACTCCTCATAATAACTTCTCTTTTATTTGACCTGCTTCTGAAGCAATTTGGAAAGGAAATCTCAAGAGTTAAAAAGGCATTAAAATTTCAGTGACATTGGTGAAACTGAATTGGTAGACACAGTTTAAAGTAGTACGTACAGGTCACGACCAAAAATCATGGCAAATATTTAAATTAAAAAATATTAATATAAAGACGTATTTCCATGAGTGCCTCTCAAAATGGTCCCTTTTGCTTTGAACACAATTTATCTTATTCTTGCCACTTTCTGAAGTACTTCTGAGTATCTTCTTTCACGGCCTCAGCTGCTTTGTCATGGCTGTCTCACTATCCTGAATCAAGTCAAAATGTTTATCTTTCACATTGATTTGGACTTTGAGAAAGATCCAGAAGCCACATACTGCAAGATCTAATGAATAAGGAGGATGAGGACATATCGTAATGTTTTTTATGAGTCAGATTTTCTGTTGGCTTCCACTCAGCAACAAAAATAGCAGTATCCTAGTTTTGGTCATACCTTTTGACACTCATGAAAGAAGATGTCTAGTGCTTCACAAAGTGACAAGAATGGTGAAATAAGTGTTCTCAAAATAAGAAGGAGTATTTTGAGGAGGAGTAACACAATGTGTCTTTTACTGTAATAAATTTTTTAAAAATTAGATATTCATGATATATTCTGAATAGGTGGATTCCTAGTACTCAGGCATATCAGAAAAGGTGGAGACTGCCCCAAGAATAAGCCAAAGAGAGCCCTTCCTCAGAAATATACAGAGGAAAACTAGAGGGAGAGCTGAGAAAGCTTGGTTCTCCTTTGCAGATTTCCCGATCAGACAAACTCTTCTCTTTCTGTGAAGAAACAAGGAGAGACAGGACAGAAAAGGAGAGAAAGAAGATGAAGACTGACATTTCAGTACCATTATCAGCTGATACTAGAGGTTCTCACACACGCAGAAAAAAAATCTGAGGAGAAGGGAAGAGCTTAACTTCAGTTACCAAAAGCAACATGTGACTTAATCACAAAGACAAATGCAAGAGCCCACCATGTGCTGACATGTCTGAATGTAAGTTGTGAAAGGGGCATTGCAAGGTCAGTGGCGTGAGGCTCGGAAAACATAGGGAGTAGGGAGGAAAGTCAAAGAGCAGAAAAAAATTGAAAGCAGATTAAGTTGACAGATAAAATTTTATGGAAAGGAGACCTATACTCAGGAAAAGCTAAAGGAAACAGCCTTTACTTAGTGGAGGGGAATAAAAAGAAGAAACCTGAGGTGGAGTTTTTTTTTTTTTTAAGAATAAACTGAAAGATGAAAGGGAACACTTTTTCAATACAAACAGCAAAAGAATAAGCGAACCTAAGGAAGGAATCTTCTGGGCTAGAGGAGCTGTGTATATCTGTATGGAAGAGAAAAATTTCAGGGATAATTGAATTAACGGGCAGGTAGTATGATTTGTAAAAAAGCACATTAACAAGTAAAAAGTTATGCTAAACAAGTTAAAATTTTCCAAATAATTTCCTATTAATTATTGCATCAAGTATATATATATATATATATTTTTTTTTTCACTGTGTCACTTGCTGTGCTTTAACTGTGTATTTCTGGAAAGAGCCAATTTACTAATTTGTCAAATAGTCATGAATGTCAGAAACGAATCTTCAGGGTCATGGCACCTAGCGTCCCCCACATGTGAATTGAATCAAAGTTGTCATTATATGTAAGATGCACTGTTATTTTATGTACAAAAAAAGAGAAGAATGTGTTTAGAAAGTGCTTGCATATAACTATGACTTTAAGAAATTTACATATTTTATATTTGAGCAGTTGAAGTGTGTCTGTTTTAATATTTAGATCTTTAAACCATTTTGATATGAGTTTAGTACATGTAAGAGATATGGATCTAACTTCCATCTTCTATATGTGGATAGCTGACATTCCAGCATGTTTTGGGGCCCTTTGGGAGGCACCAGGTGGTTGAGTGTGTCTAGGGTTATTTTTGTGTCCTCTATTCTGTTTCATTGATCCATATGTACTAATAAAATAAATACATGGTGCAATACTGTTTACAAAGCCCAGATAAAAGTTACTGTCATATCAGGGGCATGACTCAATAGTAGAGTGCTTGCCTTGCAAGTGTAAGGTCCTGGGCACAATCCTAGCACCACGCATAAAAGTTACTATAAATTTGTATTGTCATATTGAAGACTAATAACCATCTGTCAATAAATCAAGCAATAGCCAAATTTTTCTCAGAGTAGGTACACATCAATGCTTCTTTTGATACAACCAGGTAAAGCAAATGGCTTATTTTTAGAAGGCATGCATACAAAAATACATGTCTCTGAATCTTAAAGTAATTCACAGTATATGGAGACACTTCCACTATGGGGGTGTGTAAATGCAAATGCACAAGCTGTGTGAAAAGCAGCCAATCCTATGTCTATTACAAGCACATGTACTGTTGAGTACAAGGCTGGTAGAATCACATGCTGTGTTTGAGTTTTGTTTCTCCTTTGTTTTCCTATCTTTATGCAGGTAATAGGAGTAGAATATTCTGAAGTACATAGGATACCACTCTTTGGAGTATGTTTGTCTTAACTGGAAGACAATTAAGATTATCTATAATGAAAGGTTTGATACCTATAGCTTGAGTTGGATTAGTTCAGAGAAAATTGCTGAAATTCTATATCTGATGATTTTAAAATGTTACAGTTCCTAAATCATTATTGTGAATAAAATTTTATTACTTTTCTTGAGTATTTGAAATAACAACTAATATTTATAAGACAGCATTTAGAAAATGTTTTGATATATACTTTCTTAGCCTCTAGACCAAATGTTTATGTGGGATTAAACATTTTGAAGGCATAGACCTTACTTAACTCAAATGCTATAGTATGAAATTTTGTCAGTTTCATTGGATTTGCATGATTATGCCATTTGAGATTCCAGCTTTTTAAGAAATATCATTACAGAAGAAAAAACTGGAATCTATGGCTATGATCCTGAGACCTAGGCTCAAAATTCTCAGGGGAAATTACTTCATTCTCCTCCTGTGGAAAAGAAAAAAGAATATCAATCAAGATCTAGCATCAAAGTGATATTGATTATGTTTTCGATCTTGATGGAATTATGCAAATTGAGTTTGCAACCAGGAAATCTATGGTGAACTCTGAAACTTACAGGGGCTTATCAGAGCATTTAACAAACAATGTGAGTAGAAAAAAAACACTTAGAAATGGGCACATGGTTTCATCCTCCACGATGACAATGCTGTGTGTCACATATTGCTTTTGCTATTGTAGTTTCTGGAAGGTAAAAACATTCTAGTGATCCTCATTTACCTGATTCATCCTATTTGGCACTGTGCCATTTATGGTTCTTCACCAAAGTAAAAGTCACTATAAAAGGTAAGTATTTTGGATGGATGCAGGACATTCAGGTAGCCAAGACAGTACAACTAAAGGCACACACAAGGGCTTGGAGAACTACTTCAGGGTGTGGCAAGAGTGATGGGATAAAAATTTCAAACTGAGTGAGAGTATTTTGATGGGGGATCAGAGGCAACAAATCTTTACTATAACTTAAAAAATAGTCACTGTAGTTTTTATTACGAACAGTGAAAGAATTAATTTAAATTTGTATTACTGTGAATTATTTTTATTTATGATAGTAACATTGACACCTCAGATTTCTTTTTTATTTAAAGAGAAAAAACATGTAAAGGGTAGATATAATGCAGAATTTCAAAAAAAAGATAAAGAGTAAGAAATCACTAGTTGATAAATTACATGTTGTCCTCTTAGAAATAGTTTTTCAAGTTACAAAATTAAAGCATACAAAGTAGATATTCAAACATTGAGACTGTAAACAGCTATGCATGCATGAGTCTCTGCATATATTTCTATCCTTTCTGTATTACATGGAAAGACAAAACATAACATGACAAAACAAAACAAATTCCTATGAA
>PVLA01012354.1:0-45199 GCA_004027455.1 Hydrochoerus hydrochaeris | reverse complement strand
AGCAAGATTTTGACTCCAAATAGCATAATTTGAAAGGTAGAGCATTTAACTCCTATATTTAAGCAGAAACAGAGATACAATTAAAATGCAGAGTTCATTTTCTAAAAATTAATTTAGATGGAAGTGTGCATACATCATTAAAGATACATTTTCTACTTAAATTGTGAATGCATATCACAAATACTACTACACTGAATTCCTTTTTGTTTTTTAATTTTATTTAAAGGGGGGGAAGCAAAACAGAAAAAAGGCTAGAAACAATACAGAATTAAAAGAAAATAAACAGTAAGAAATCACTATTTGATACATTACATATTGTCTTCTTGGATATAGTTGTTCAGGTTACAAAGTTAAAGCACACAAAGTGGACATTCAAACAGTGAGACTGCAAACAGTTCTGTTCACTGATCCAACAAAAACTTAGTAACATGGTTATCAATCCTAGACACTTAAGTATACATATAGTTATCTCTTTTAGAGCACTTTTTTTTCCTCCTCTTGCTTTTTTTAAAATTTTTTTTTATTTAAAGAATAAATTGTGAAACAGAAAGAGGGTAGAAGCAATAGCAAATCTCAAAGCAAAACAAAACAAAACAGAAAAAAAAATAGTAACCAGTAAAAAAATCACTTGTTGATAATTACATACTTTCCTCTTAGTTGCAGTTGATCAAGTTACAAAAGTAAAGTCCACAAAGTGGACATCCAAACAGTGAGATTGCAGTCAGTTTTGCTCATCCATCCAACTTAAACTTTAGCAACATGGTTATTAATTCCATACACTCAAACATACACGCAGTTATATCCCTTAGAATACTCTCTTTTCCTTTTTTTCTTTACAATAACAATAATCCATTCTCATAAACTACTTAGAAGTTCTGCACATGTATAAGTCTCTACACATGTACCTAGCCTTTCTGTATTAGAGGGAGAAACAAATCAAAACAAGTCAGCAATACAAATTCCTAGAGAAACATGAAATGAAAAGAACATACAAAAACACAACATTAGGTCTGATCTACGGTAGTCACTATGATGTCTCTTGTTATTTTCAATAAAATTGTCTATATCATCAAGCATACTATAGTTAAACTTAGCTTTGAATTACACTATTAATAAAGTGTAAAGCATTGCATTACACTAAACTTTGGAGACATTATAGGACTTCAAAGGCAGTTAACAATCAAACTAGAATGGCTATCCTATTGAATCCTGTCATCTTCAGAGTAGTTGCCCCTATTCTCTGACTTGACACTCTCAAGCATACCAGATTCAAATAAAATCAGTCAAGATAAAACAGTGATATAACCAATCTTCTGTCTTATCTCTGCCATGCTATTTTTCTGTTGTTATTTGTTTACTTTTCTCCTTCATTCCACTGTCTGCTCCTTTCTTTGAGGCCTTTCTGGCCATTATTCCTGGAACCCTGGTGATTTTCTTCTCTCTCTCTAGAATGTCCTTCAGTATTCCTTGCAGGGTTGGATTGGTGGTCACAAACTTCCCCAGTTCCTCTTTGTCGTGGAAATATCTTGACTCTCCATTAATTTTGAGAGACAGTTTTGCAGGGTACATCATTCTGGGTTGGAGGTTATTTTCTTTCAGGGCTTGGAATATTTTGCTCCAAGCTCTTCTTGATTTGATGGTTTGCATTGAGAAGTCTGCTGTGATTTTGATGAGTTTTTCTTTATAGGTAATCTGTTTCTTTTCTCTGACCACTTTTAATATTTTGTTCTTGTGATGGATTTCTGGGATCCTGATTATTATATGTCTGGGTATAGATCTGTTTTGGTTGTAGCTGGCTGGAGTTCTATATGCCTCATTTATCTGAACTTCACTTCCATTACCTAGGTTTGGGAAGTTTTCCTTAATTATTTCTGTGAATAGACTTTTTATTTCATTGGTATTTGTTGCTGCATCTTCATTCACATATTTTATTCTTAGGTTATAAATCCTCTTGTCATCTTCTAGCCTTTGTATCATTGCTTCCTGGTTCCTTGTTATTTTTAAGAGATCTTTCCTTTCACGATCATACTTTGAAAATCTATCTTCAAGTTTTGAAAGTTTTAGTTTCTGTTAAAAGGTTTTGCCAGGTTTCAGTGGAGTTTTTAATTTCCTGATATTCTCTTTGGGTCTGTTTCATATATTCTAGATTTTTTAAAATATATTCTTCATCAAAGGCTTCTCTCCTTTCTCTGGGTTCCTCTATTCTTTCATTTGTGCCTACTTGAGGATTACCCAGGACTTTTATTAATCTTCTTATATCTTACTTCACCTGAGTTAGAATTTAAATTTGACAATGAGGTCATGGATGTATTTCTTTATTTCCTATGAAGCTGTCTCTGACATTACAGGTTTGCTGCTCTCAACTTCCTCTGCATTTACCTCTGTTGAACTCTTTCCCTGGTTCTGCAGTTGGGGACCTTTTGCTTTTTCTCTGTCTTGTCATGTTTCTGGCCCACTTCAGACAGGTGGGTGGTGGAGATCTCTGGGGCTTTCATTTTGCTTACAGTTTTTCTGCAGCACACTTGCTAGGGAAGTACCGCCCCCGCCCCCTCCAGACCACTGCGAATCTGTGAGTAGCACGCTAAGGCTGGCTCCTCCCCCTATGCCAGTCAACCAGTTTATGCTTCAACAAGTTTGTGTGTTCCCTGGGGATGGCACTGGCCCAGAAAAGCCTCTTCCCTGGCTATTGGGTTTCAACCAGGGGCGTGGCAGATCCCACCAATCTGCTTTGGACTAGGAGTCATCAGCAGATGCTGCCTCAGGTTTTGATTCAAGCCGGCCCTGCCCAACTCCAAAATGTCACCCAGCCAGTCCTCCCAGCCTGGGGAATCCAGTTTCCATCACTCACCAAAGTTCATGCAGCTGGACTGGCTGTTTCCACTCCCTGCCGCAGCACCTCCTCCAGTGGAGGGTTTGGAGCTCACCAACCCCCACTCTCAGCAGGGCCATGATCTCAGCTCAGTTGTGAGTCACCTGACTTTAAGACGTGCTGGTACAGCGATCGGGGCTTGCCCAGCTCCAGCCATTCTATTCATGCTTCCTTTTCTTCTTTCTTTTTTTTTCTTTTTTTTCTTTTTCTTTTTCCTCAGTGTCTTCCTGGGTTGTGAGAATTCCTCTCCTTTTGTCTGGCTTTCTCCATGTTGCCAGATTCCAGTGTCTGTGTTGTTTTTATTTTTTTTTCCTCAGAGAGGCTCTCTTATCGTGCCACCACTCAGTCACCCATCTTGCAATCTCCTACACTGAATTACTTTTAAAAGAGAAATTCATAAAACATATTGTGGTTTATAAAGACAATCTTAATTAAAGTTGAGAGATTCATTTTAGATGATTTCAGACAATGTTATGCTATTTGCAAGCTTTCAAAATGATACATAGTATCACTTCTGCACTTGTCATTTATTTATTGGAGTATGTTAAATAAATATACCAGATACCCTGATAAGAACTATTCTGATTTTTTAAAAGCCATAATTTTTATTTTCAAAGATTTTAGTGTTTGAGAAAGACATACTAACAGGTAAATTTACTTCTATAAGAGTAAGTAGTACTAATATTTATAGGATATAAAGAGGACAAGAAAACAGAATATCTGACCAAGCCTAAAAATATAATAAGAGAAAACAGGAAATTTTCTACTAAAATCTGATATTCAGTTAGAGTCGTAAATGACATCAGAGTCAGCAAGGTGAAATATGGATAGAAGAATAAAAGTACTTTCTAGAGAGAATAAATACAAAGAAAACAAAGCAAGAAACATAATTTTTTGAAGTGGGTGATGTGAATTGGACACGAGGGGGAAAAAATGTTGATGTGTAACAGGGTTCCATGAAAGTAATATTAGGTTTTGGGTCTTTAGTCTATTGTTCAGAGAAAATCTTTGAATAGACTAGTCATATACACATACTTACAAACTGAAATTTGAATGATTCACTTCAAATTCAGATGAGGAAGAATTAAAGGAAGACAAACCTGGAAATAAAACCACAGTTAAGGTTTTAATTATTGAAATCCAAAAAGGACCAATGATCAAGTAAATTAGGATAGTAATGTAGTGGTAATAAGAATAAAAAGGATGGATAAAACATCATAATTTAGAAAATACATGAAATTTTAAGTTTGAATAGGTATTTGTTTAATGAAATAAAGGTGATATCAAGGGTAACTTTCAAACAAATATACTTGGGAGAATAACAAGAACTAGACACAACATGCTGTGTCATAGAAAAGTGGGAACATTTAAGAACAGGTTTCATAGATTCATTTGAATGCAGTTAAAATGAGACTGGAGATAATGAATTTAGATGACTTAGCATAGAAAGTTGAAATATATGTAAAAGGATGAAATTTCCCTGAGAAAAGTATGAAAAATCATATTTTAGGCTGAAGTAAAGACTGAGGAACATAGATTCTATGTCAGAATATTGTACATGCAAGAGATAACATGATGTAAAGTTAATGATTTCATAGTGACCGTGTGATAAATTAGATGACAGCAGAGATTATTTTAACCAGGATTTCATAGGTCACTCCATTGGGCTAGTAAACATCACCGTTACACTGGAGTTATGTCCTACTTTAAAATTGACAAAGACCATTTGTCTCAAGATTTTAAAAGCCTTTATAACAAACTTGCAATAATTTTTCTATTGCCAACTATCATTCATTCAAAATAAAAAAGAAATCTAGGAGATGGATGTTGAGATGTTTGTGATTATATGTTGTAGAGGGACTTTGGTCATTAATATTGAATAGAATTGCTAACTTATTTAGTGTGATAGTTAAGATATTCTAAGTTTCTAAGGTATGTTTGTCTATCTATCTTCAATCTATATCAAATGTGGGTATATGTTCAGCATTAATAAAGCAGAATTAATAAAGCAGTTTATATTGAAAAAATAAGAATGGTAATATTCTGTGATGTGTGATAAAGAACTGTTTTAAATTTAAAAAATTTAACATTAGAAAAATACACATTGCCATTAGTTCCTCCAAAATACTGCCCTTGCTTTCAAACACGTTTATCCCACCATTCTTCCCATTTTCTGAAGCATTTATGAACGTCCTGTTTCATAAATTTGTCTAGTCCCTCTATCATGGATGCCTTCATGCCCTGAGTCATTTGAAACTATTTACCTTTTGTAGTTATTTTAATTTTGAGGAAGAATTTGAAGTCCTACAACACTACATATGGTCAGTAAGGGTGATGAGAACACGCTGAAATGGTGCTATGAGCCTTCTTTTCTGTAGGACTGTACTTGGCAGCAGCACACCGTGAGAAGACACTCCGGAAAGAACTTCCAGAACTGCATCGGAAAGCGCTGAGAACAACGGAGTAAGTGCACTTAAAGCAACAGGGAGTGTTTTGAGATGGATTAATGCCAATGCATCTTAATTGCTATAATTTCTTAAAACATATACTGATTTTTTAACAGTCCTTCAAAATAAAACACACAACACACACACACACACACACACACACCTACAAAGTTATTCAACCAGTCTTCATTTATATATCAATAGGAGAACAGGTTACTCTGGACGTACTTCTCATAGCTACGAAATGGCTTGATATAGTCAGTGAGTTGTTATTCCCTCTAAGTTTCTAACTCTCTTTGTCAATTCACTGACAGCTAATAATAGCTCCTCTTCACTCGGTTACAATGATCCAGATCTCCTCTTTCAATTACTTGTTTATGTGGCCGCTTTATGTTTGTTTGCCATTTTCTTCATTTCATTTTAGTACACTGCTAAAACTTGTGATTCTTAAATTCTCTTTTTGGTGGCTGGAACTTCTTGGTTTCAGAATCTTTCACTCTTCTAACTGCTCCAATTGTTCTTTCTTTGGGGTAAATTTACCTGTGAATTATTCTTGTTTGCATAAGACACTATTCTGTTATTATATCAAATACTTGAGATAATCAATTTTTAATATAATTTTTTAAATAAAATTTTAAGGAATATTTTAAGAGAAAAAATTTTATTTTGGCTCATAATTTTTAGACTTAAATCTATTATTAGTTCTACTGCTATTCACCAAGCAGCACGCCATGGTACGAGTGTGTGGTAAAACATAACCTCTCACTTCATGTTTAAGGAGCAGAGACAGAGAGACGTAGAGTCCAGGGTCCCATATCATATTCAAGGGCACTCCTCCAATGACCTAACAATGGCCAACAGGTCCCAATTCTTAAAGGTTCCACTATCTCTCAATAGCATCATTCTGGGAACTAATTCTTTATTACATGGAATTTGGAGAATGCTTAATTTCCTTTGATGCACTACAATATATACCGAGTAGAGAGTAATCTCCAGAATTAAATGCAAAAAAGAAGTCTAAATGATGTAAGCTACACTGAAAAATCACTTTCTCCTTTCTTGTCAGTATGCAGGGTTTATTGCTGTCCAGATACTTAAGTGGTAGTGCTGTTTCATTCATTCCATCCTGTCATTTATGAGTTCTAAGTATCCATTTTCTTTTGAGAAAAAGATTAAATGAAGGAAAGCTGAATCTCACAGTATAGAAAGGTTTAATTTTTGCAGTTGAGAGAAGTAGAAATACAGAGATACCACCAGAATGAAATCATAAGAGTAGCCAAACAGTTCAAAATTGGCGATACATGTCACTGGAGAACTGACAGTTGTTGGTGTTGTGAATCAATTCAGAATGGCTAACTTTGGTGGTAATTTTGATTTGGGGAAGATTCAGAAATCCCACAGTATCAGATAATGTAACTGTCTGTGGACTTCTTAATCTAATCCCTGGGTTATGTTTTATTTTTGTTATTTTGTTAGGTTATGCTTCCAGGAATTTATCTTCTAGCAGTCCATGTGTTTGAATCTCAGTTCTCAGGGTGTCATATTATTAAAGGTGATGCAACTAGAATCTAGAGGGAGTACTTAGATCATGAAGGATCACTAGGGATTATCTGTTGTGTCCAGTGAATTTCCAAGGTAAGTGCCTGAGCTTGACCCCTGAATCTCTCTGTGATCAGTATTGAGATCTAATCAGTTCCTCTTATACTTGTTCTTACCACTGCCACCCACAATGTGGCGCAGCTAATCTAGATGACTTGTACTGAGTGGAAAGCTAGAATTTTGGATTCCAATCCCGTTTCTTCTTGTTGGTGTTTAAGTTTGTATTAAGGTAGAATTCTGCATATAAGAACTAGAATTCTCTGTACACCTTGGCTGTTCTTAAATAACCTACAGAGTACAAAAATCCTATTATGATAAAAACCATTGTAACAGAATCTCATTCAGGACCTGTCTTTGCTTCCAGCCTTTCATCTAAT
The DNA here is from genome assembly GCA_004027455.1 of Hydrochoerus hydrochaeris. Lineage (NCBI taxonomy): Eukaryota > Metazoa > Chordata > Mammalia > Rodentia > Hydrochaeridae > Hydrochoerus > Hydrochoerus hydrochaeris. Next base: position 37,907 of record PVLA01012354.1, on the reverse strand, counting down.
AAATAAGGAGTATTTTGGAAAAAAAAAAAAAAAAACAGATGCTAATGTTATGGAATCTCTAAAATTCATAGTGTTATAAATAAATCTCTCTTCTTCATAGTTAGCCTGCCTCAGGCATTTCTTCACAATTATAAATAGCTAACATTTCCAGTGCTCAGTTGAGAGAAGTAGGAATAATTGGTATTTCGATGCTGCAAGTGGTCCCTTTTTCTCTCAGTATCTCTCTCTCACTCTACATATCTCTGTCCCCCAGCCCCATTTGTTTCTCTATCTACCTGATTTTGATAAAGCGAGCTACCTCATTGGAAATTTCACATGCTACAAAGCTCAGAGCATTCTCCAAGCAATTTCCACTAAGAAAATGAGATCTTAAATCCAGAAACTATTTTCCCAGTATCCAGGTGAAATTGAAAAATCATTCACACCCAAATCTTTAGAAAAAATTCAATTCTGACTGGAAAATTGAGAGCAGCCTTCAGAGAAATCATGAAGCAGAAGGCCAAGTTAAATTGTGCCTAGATTTTTGTCTCACAGACACTGTAAAATAATTAAGATGTACTGTTTTAAAAAAAAATTTAGGAGTCACTGGGAAATAATTGATAACTATACTAATTTTTTTGTGTATTTGTTATATCTGCCTTACAAAACTATAACTAGCTAAAATGATTAAATATGGTGTATTTTTGTCTGGATCAATAATTTTATTGGTATGTTATATCAATTTGATATATATTTTAATAAAAATATAAATGCAACTTTGAAATATTATATTGTGTTGAGAATAATCTAAATATAATCCCAGATATAATATGTAGTTCAGTTTCCAGAGTGTTTTCCATTAACATGATGCTTACAAAAGGTGTTATAGACTCATGTCATGTAAAATGATTTTATTTGCATTGTTTGAAATGACAGTGAAAAATACACAGTGATACACAGAGCATGCAACTTTGCTTCAGTCAATATACAACTTCTTGAATCAGTGTGTCATATATTTTCATTCAGTGGTAGTAAAGTCCTGTTACTATGGCACGCAATGTCCCATACACATAGGTTTTTGGTACATTAAATCTCAATTGTCATAAGATATTACTAAAGTAATGTTAATCACAACCTCAGATTCAAAATTTGTTTGAAAATATAAAAAATACTTTTATGATTAAACGCTTGGCTATAAAAAATTGAACTGGAGTTTAAACTTGACATTTCGGATACTTGTGGTTCAATATTTCAGTTGAAACTTTTGATAACATTGTGGTTTGTGCCCAGTAATAACCTTTGCCAATAAATTTAATTCAGTCAAACTGATTTATCTTCTCTTGTATACCCTTTCCAGTATTACTTTGTGACAGAATAAGCCATGTTTACATGAAGCAAATTTCCTCAATTGAATGTGAGACATAATATATAACACCAATCTATAGAATTTTTAGTGCAGATATTGAGAAAATACTTCATTTTTAACTGAAATATTTAATGGATTTTAACAAGATATCTATAATAAATATGAAATAAGTAGGTAATTTTCTACCAAAATAATAAAATTACTTACAACATAATGTTGTTAATTATTATAAATGTATATATTTTCTAATTTATATATGTTTACATTGGTAAACAACTTTCACCAAGGAGCCCTAGTATTTTAAGTCATATCGTAAGTCTCTTTAATAAGTTTAGCATTGAGATTTTCTCTAATTTTATCATACTCCTATACAGACAACTTTAAAATACCTTATCAATTACTAAAATATTAAGATGTAAACCCATGAAAATTGTTTGCTTCACTTATAGAAATTTGCTTATTGAATAACAGATGGGTAGTTAATCCCATGACAACTCATTGGTCAATATATTTAAGTATGTGACTTTCAAATTGTGCTTTTTTTTGAAACATTACTAATGAAACTGTTATTTAGTTAACAAAAGACTTATTCTTTATATATGTGTTTCCAATCCTAGAAAAAAACATTCTTTTTTTTAGACATGACTAGCTGTGCTTCCTTTGGGAAAATGTTCATTTCTGGCTAAACACTTTTCTTTTTTTGTTTCACTGTTTTCAAGGTTTGGTTACAAATCTGAAGGATTTGGGAATGCTCACAGAGAATAAGTAGAAAATAAATGTATAAAGTACAGTAGAGTAGTTCTTAATCTTGTAAGAAATTAAATTTATTGTTGTAGCAATATTTTACTGAATAAAATAAAATTTCATGATTCAAAATTCAGTAGATTTATATTTTATTTGTTCCATTATTAGATGCACATTATCACTATAATTTTTACCTATAAGAAGTCCAGGTTGAACTTTTGTAAAGTAATAACAACAAGAACAACTATATGTGTCTGTGTGTTTATGTGTGTGTGTGCTAAGTGATCCAATATTTTAGAAACTATAGTAATTATTGTATTTAAGACTAGATACTACTGAACTTTATTCGGGTAGAATTGTATTCTGGGTAACTGTCCAGTAATAAGTTTTACCAAATTATATGAAACCTTTCCTTTACTTAACAGAGCACAGAGACACCTCGGTCTCTAATATTATCATCATTCAAGATAATGAGCAACACAAACCATTCTATTACAAATCTAAAAGCTATAAATGTCAAAGTAAAAAAAGTATGTAATATTCTGGCCTCGAAGAACAGAGGACAGAAGTAATGATAATACCTTTTTATATTTGCAGTCTTTTATATTATGCATAACAAATTATGCTGTGATTGTCAACAGTGTTACTTTAACAGGTTGTAAGGAGAATACGGTGGAGGAGAAGAGGAGGTGTTTTGACAGTTATTGTAAAAAATATCTCTAACTTCTTATTTTAAAATACTCAGTAAGAAAAAGAAATCAATTTCATAGCACTTTTGATTTTAGCTCTTTGTATTTTATAAACTAAGGAGTTAGTGTTTGATTAACCTTCTAACTTATTGTTAGTAATTTAGGGTAGTTGAAACATAACTATGTGTTGCACTTCTTTCTGACTAAATAATCATTAGAATGAGTGAAGAGTATATTAGTAATTTCCTAAGGGTCATTTCAAATAGTCTAATAGAAAAAAAAATGTTTGAAAGACAAGTTATAAAAACAAACAAAACCCTGTTTCCCTGGTGAACACTGAACTGGTGTTGCTTCATGACATTATAGATCAGACATCTATGGCTTTGTGAGCAACACAGAAATCAAGAACTTGTATCTCCCAGTCCCAGAAAAACTTCACCCATGCTACACTTTAGATGTGACTCAAATTCTGACTCATTCCTTGATTAATATATGCATATGCAACATTCAAAAAAATACTTTTAAACAAAGAAAGTGAAGAACCCAAAGTCTACACAAATTGCATAAAATATAAAGATTGCAAGTTCTGACTTACTTGAGGTCTTCAACTTTGTTCTTTAAAGTTATCCAGAGATCCACATCCTATTCCATATAGATCCTTTCTCTACAACATATGTTAATAGTTCAAGGAGATTTTAGTTTGTAACGAAGTCTTAGATGGCATTTTGTAGTGATAATTGTTATCACTTTCTTTCAGTTCCTGCCCCCATTGGGGACATCATGTCAGAGCAATCAGGGTAATACAAAATTGTAAATTTTGGATAACCTAGAGTAGTTGAAATTCTGTTTTAAATTTATTTTCTTTCTGCTCCACAGAAAAAACTACTTTTGTTTATTGCACATATGGTGAACAGCATCCAAAACTTTTTTGGAAAACAAAAAAATATATATTTTCTCATTAAAATACATACCAAGAATTATAATTTACACAAAAGAAATTGAGTTCAGTCTGTAAACTATTGATCATAACCAGAAAGTTTACAATGTAAGAGAATTAAAACCATTTCCTTAAAATTATTGCATTTTCTCTACTGCTTCAGTGTGGAATTCTCTCAAGACCTCATGCAGCTAAATTAGTACACAAAACCAAGACTCACAGTTTGAAAAACTCTTCATGTTGTCAAGTGGCCAACCTCCACCTTCTTAGCTTTCTGTGTATCACTGTTTAGGTTGGAAAGTGAGATTAACTGTATCTTGTGTAGAAACAGCACTTTATTTAGAAAACTGTGAGTGTGGTAGTAGTGAGTTAATTATGCAAATGACCAGTAATCTGAGGAATCTGATCACTTTAGTTTCAACAGAGTTAATGTAAAAAGACTGTTTTATCCTCAACGAATTTTGCTTCAAAATTAATAGGATAACCTTTTAATTTTATTTTTCTCTTTTAAAAGGACCAGAATGACCTAGACCAGTGTCTTGTAAAATATTTATGAAACTAATATTGTGTTAATATTTCAGTTCCTAATTTATTGTGATTTCTTTATGATTAAAATATATTAATGGTGTTTGGGAGTGCATACTAAATTTCTGATGGATATGCTGTAAAATTTAATGTATTTTGTCTTTCTCTTTTTCTTCTTTCAAGAAAGATGTTAACTTGAATGAATTGAGAAAAGCTTATTAGGAGGATGCATCTCTGGACAAATGCAGTCTAAAGTGGAGTTGGTGATGTTTCTCTTTGACATTATCAGGCTTACTGATTGATCTGTTGGATCGCCCCACCCCAATAGACTCTCCCTAATCTGGATATCACTTAAACAGTTTCATAAAATGGTTGTGCCATAGATATTGATGAATAAAGTATTTATCAATGTTTTGAATTTAAATTTGCTAAATAACTTTTAGCGAATGGTCAAACAGTAAAGATTTTATAACTCCATCTTCTCGAAATATTTTTGTGTAGAATTTTTGTACTCTAAATACAAATTTATGAGGTATTGTGGTTCACACGTAGGAATATTCCTAAGGACCTGCTGAGGTGTGAAGTTAGTTTATTGTCACCCAGAAAGACCCACACTGAGATTTGAGCTCCATTAGGATAGTTCTGAGAGGTGCTAGGTCTGCAAGAGACATTCAGAATCCTGAGGCATCCATCCTCATGAATGGTTTTATGTTTTTCTTGTGTGAAAAGGTTATTGTACAGCTACTTACATTCCACTGGTTGCCATAAGTTGAAGCAGGATGAGGGCCTTAGCCAGAAGTAGAGTAAATGCTAGGACATGCTCTTAGACTTCTGGAACCATGAATCTAACTAAAATTCATTTCATTATCAATTACTTTGAATTAAATATTGTTATATCACCCACAACCAAACTAAGGGCCCTAAAACCCTGCAACATACATGATCTACTTATAGGAGTATTACTCTTTTCCTGTAAACTTTGAACTTGACCATGACTTTCTTAATACAAGAAACTCTCTTTTACACATATATATGTTTTAAATATATATATATATATATATATATATATATATATATATGCACAAACACACATTGGAACTTAAGTCTATAAATTGAAGAAAAAAGACAGTCTTAGCCATTCTAGGCAATGACCAAGCCTGTGTCAAATTCAGTACCAAAACTTTGCATCATACAATACGCATTTAGTTTTAGAGATGTTGTGGTGTTTAATTCACTTTAAGGTAGAAAACATGGATCCAAAATAATTAAACAAAGCAAACATTGCAGATATACCTTGGCTTATATAAAACTACAGAAGGCCTTCCCTGGGCAATTAAACTTGACTGTGTTCTCTTGTTGACTTGAGGATCTTCTTGGGGGTCCCATGGAAGTCACACCTCTGGCTCTATGTGGGTGAGGCCTGGAGGTGTGGCCTCAGTGTCCATGGGTGGTCTCTTTCCCCTTCCTCTCTGATATTGTCCCTCTACTCTGCTTTCCAGACATCATGAAATAAGCTATTATGTCATGACTTTTCTGCCTTCATGTCAGCCAAATATGGACTAGATTGCTTAAATTGTGAGATATATTAAACTATTGAACTTCTTTTAAAATTGTAGGTATCAAGTATTGTGTCCAGTGCTAGGAAAGCTGAGTAATACACTCCCTATCTGCAGATTCCATGTTCATGAATTCAACCAACAACAAATGGAAAATATTTTGAAAAAAAAATTCATGTATTGAAAATATACTTACTTTTGTCATTATTCCCTAGCTGACACAGTTAACAACTACTTACATAGCACTTACATTGTATTAAGTATTATTTCTAAATATTACAGTATATGGGTGATGTTCCTAGATTACATGCAAATACTATGAAATTTTGTAGAAAGGACTTGAGCATCTACAGATTTTATTTATGGTGGTCTTAGAATAAATACCCCAATGGATACTGAATGACAACCAGGTTTGACTAAATACTTCTTTGTAATAAATCTTCTAGTACCATCTCTCTAATCCCAAAGAACCAAATTCTGCTTTTGTATATTCATATAAAATTATCTGTAATTATTCTAGGGCATCAGAATAAGTTTTTGACAGCAAAATTCAGTCCAGTGTATGTAATTAAAATTAATTACCCATTATTTGGAAGGAAGGAAGAATATAAATCAGACTTTAATAAGATAGTCAAGTCAGAAAATTGGTTTAGTAATAAAATGATTCAATAATGATGCTTCTTTAAGTGGTTTTTATATTTACTTTTTAATATATTCAAGGAAAATAGAATAAGTCATTATATTCTTTTCAACCTAAATCTACTAATTATTATATTATCTCTATTTAGCATTAGCATAAATATTCCATATTACAATTGCAAAAATGCATTAATGATTAAACCAATTTGAACATATTCTAAAGTTAATCTAAAAAATTGTGTCTTGGCATTTATAACTCTCCTTAAAATTTGACTCTAAATTTTGTTACAAAAGTAAAACAATTACAATTGAATAGTAATATATATTTTATAATTTTCATGTATGTTCAAAAGTATACTTATTTCAGGCCAATTTACAAAAAAATTTAATTTTTTATCTCATTTAAATTTATTTTAATTGAAAAAAAAGTCTTTTAAGACAAACAACATCTCTTATTTACTTCACAAACTACAGCTCTATGTTGGATAAAATGTTAATGTTTTTGATATTTCTGAAACAGACACAAACAAAACAGCTAAATTTTTTGTAATGAATATCTCAGTAATAAAAAGATAACTATACTACACTTACTTGGCACTAGAAGATTGCTATACAAATAATCTGCAAACATAGAAACTATTTTTACTCTTTTGCAGATAAGGAACTTGAGGCTTAAAAATAATCCTAAGTATTTTTTGAGGTAAAGTGAATAAAAGTAAAACTTAATTTTGTTTACATTTCTTCCAAATAGGAAGCTACAATGCCTCAAATCATGCTGTGTAAATTTTGATTGCATTCCTGGAAAATCTGAGGAGCCAATCGTGGAGCAAGTGTAGTAAATCAAGGACCAGAAATGCTAAGGAAGAAAGATTTCTTACAAACTACTTTCATGTTTATATATTTGGTTTTAGAATAAAATATAAGAATCCATACAGAGAAAAAAATGTGGTTTTTTTCTCTTTCTCCATGTTTGATAGACTATTGATTCATGGTCATTTTTTGAAATTAGAAGTTATTGAGCACTTTCCATGTAGTAAATGCAAGATATGATATCTTTAGTAATAATAAATTTTTAAAAATTGTAAAAACCCTTACTTGCATAATAAAAAATACACACTCCATATGCTTCTTCTGAATATTGCATAAGAGAATGCTAGCATGTAGTTAAAATTTAGAGTATTTCCAAATTTTGTGAACAAGGGAATTATTTGCAAACATTGAATTGCATGTACCAAAATGAATACAACATATAAACATGCAATTTTGATTCACTGGTTTAAGGAAAAATGGGGGGATGAGAGTTTAGACACAGAGTGACTTGTTTCTTCACACAGAGAATTAAGGGTTTCTGAGATTTGTTTAATTTATGGTAATTGGAATTGAACTCAGGGTCTTAGCACTGAGCTACGTGCCTTGAACATTTTATTATTTTTATTCTGAGACAGGATATTGTTAAGTGGACTAAAACCTGCAGTTCTTCTGTCTCAACCTTCGCACATGTTGGAATTACAGCTATGTGGCACCATGCCCAGCACTTAAGCCATACTTTCAAAATGTAAATTTGTAATTTGTCTGTGTTGATTAGATTTTAATTTTCTCTATATGCCTAGAAGTAAAATATGACCTTGAAAGACAGAAATACTTATGTGCTACATTAAATCCCATAGAAGGCAAGTTTTCAGTGGGTGAATCACAAGCAATAATTATTGATGGATTGCAGTCAATATCTTCAATAATGTGAAAACTGGATAGATTTTTAACCCTAGGATAATAAATGATGAGAGGAATATTTACCAAGGCATAATGCTTTATCCTCGCATATCTGCAATTAAGATGATTGGTTCTGTAAGAAGGTGAGGGGGACAAAGCAAGGCATTAGACAACTTGAAAATTTTCTCTAAATACTCTTTCTTTCCCTTAAGTATTTTGGGCAGGTTTACTTCAGTTGCCATATTTTTTTTTCTTTCCTTTTGAAAAATTCTGTTAAATTGGTTTAGAAAACGAGACACTTAGATTATTATATTAGGTTCTTATGGCTGCTGTTAAACATAAATATGAACTTTTCAGCTAAAGAAAATGGAAATGTTTTCATATCGTTTTGTTTATCTAGAGGTCTGAAATGAGTTTCACAGGCCACAGTCCCCTTCAGCAGCCAAGGCTCCCTGGGCAGCGTGTCAGGGAGAATTGCGTGTCTAGCACTTACCTTTGCTCCTCCACTGGGGACTGGTTCTCCTACAAGTCCAGCCTTTGACTTTCATCATCACATCCGCTACATTTTTATAGACAGTTTTTTTTTGCTTCCCTTTTAGGAACTCCTGCAATTGTATATAAGGCTCACTCCTATAATATATCTATCTCAGGATCTATCACTTGGGGATCCTTAAATAAACCACATCTGCAAGGTTTCTTTGCCTTTTAAAAGAATATTCACAGGACTTGAGAATTAGTATCTGCACATATTGGGGGCCCATTGTTCAGCTCACCACACAATTACTTCACTAAAAGTATGTGTTTGTGTGAGTGTCTTAATTAAACCTATTTTTACATGTAGATTGTAAAATATGGTTGTGATAATTAAATCAGAAAAAGGTAAACCAATAATTTATACTTTTGTTTATTCATACACTACAAATAATGTTTTTAAATTCAATTTTCCAGAATCCTTTAGTTACAGATTTCACCATACAGAAGTTCTGATTTTGACAATGATGTGATTAACTTATTAATGTGTGAAACACAATTATAAATTTTTGAATTTGATTCTATTTCTTCTGTTTCTCATACCTCTGTATGGTGTCCTGTTTACTGAATTGGTAGTACTGTAGTAAGTAACACACACTTTTACCTTTTTCCTCTTTATGATTAATACTATCTGAAGGCATTACCTTTAGATCCACAACTCACTATAACTAGAAATAGAAAAATAGAAAAATATGTGTGTTATACCCACCATCAAATTTAAACACTTATATTAGTTTTACTGAGGATGTGGCTAATTCATATCATAATAAATTCTACTGTGTTAGAATTGGCAACAGGAAAGCCATCAGAAGAAATACACATAAAAGATGATTGTAATCACAAATATTTGAAAAAACAAAAGAAAAATTTAAGTGATAATACTTTTTACTTCAGACCAAAGGGCGAGACCACTTTAAACTTTGCTTATTCCAAAGTCCCTCTTTTCCTGCAAATCCCTTTAGAACCAGGCTGGTGCTGAGATGTATGTAGGATTCCTAGGTCCAGGTCTCACACTCTGCACAACTGAAACAGGAATTGGAAAGGATGGATGGTTCTAGATCTATGGTTAGAAGAGAAAGGAAGAAATTTTGCAGAGAAAATTAACCACCAAGCTTTTTCATCAATCTGAATGGCATCGTATGCCAAACCTCGAGCAATCGTCAAGAAAAGGAATGGCGTGAGTCTTGGAGCAGATTGTTGGATACAGCTGAAAAGTGGATCAGCCTCACCTGATAACTGCTGTCTTGGGCTATGGCAGATATCAACAGAAGTTGGGCCTCTATTATTTGTGAAAAAAGAAAGGAAAGGGAAAATAAATGTACTGCTTACCAAAAATATCCACAAAAGCAGCTCTACAAATAGGGGTTGTTCTAATAAAGATATTTTCAGGATAGCCTGCTTAAGTGCAAAAAAAGGAGAAAGAATAAGATATGGCCAAAATTTTGATTTATCCCATCAAACTCTGATTAACACTGTACTTTAAAAACTGCTATATATTTTTTTCTAAGTACAACAGTTATATATACATATATTTTTTCAAAGTACGATGAGTACTTATATAACCATTAAATTTTAAGTAAAATTACAAGTATATTAGTAGTGATATAAGGGGGGGCTCTGGAAATTTTATATAATTAGACATTTTTAGTAAATAGGACTTATTTAAGAAATCAAGATTGGTCTGCTTTTTTTCAAAGAGCAAATTTTAGGATAATTTGCATAACGACAGAAAATCATTCAATATAATATAATTGAGAATTTTAATTTTTATTCTTTGGTGAAAACTATTCCTCAAGTCCCCAGAAAACTGATTCATTTAATCAGCAAAATAATTATGATTAACTCACTGTTCAGATAGCATCTATGTTACATGTAACACATAAAAGATAAAACATAAAATGTCAGTTCCAGTTTTTAGTGAAGCATTTACCAAATGACTAGTTTCTGTATATAATTTTCGATCTTTATATTGTTATTTCTGTTTTATGCTACTTGGAGCTCAGTTTTGACATGAAAGAGTTGTATCTTCATAAATGTGGCTGCTTTGGCAACATCAAATATTATGATGTGATAAAAATATTTAAATGATGGTGTTGATTTATTTTCCACAAAAAGATTACACTTCCTATGTTGTTAGTCTAGTTTATTAAGGAGTAAGTCTGGATTGAAATGGCACTCAGATTTCTTACATTTTTATTTTTAAAATGTAGAGCTATCATTTATTCCAACAGAAAAAGAAATGGATAACAACTTTTGTCATATAAATTTCTCAAATATGTCATTTTCTTATGGCCCTGCACTACCAAATCTAAATTAGCTTTTATTAAGGACCTAGTAGAAAAATTATAGAATACTAAATCATAAATCATGCAGAGTCATCAAAATGCTTATATCCACAAGATTTTACTGTGCTGAAATAAAAACTTGTAAAATATAGCAAGTCTCATATTCTGTGGCACAGAAGGTTACAGCACAATGACTATTTTAATATGAAATTTAGCATGATTTATGCCTTGATATGTAGTCAAATTCAGATCATGTATAATGTGGTCATTCCTACTACTGATTTAAACATTTTTTTCAGGCTCTTGTGAATGAATTCACGGACTTCAAGGTATAACAATAGTTTCTTTAAAATTTTATGTTTAATCTTGGTAAGTCTTGACTTTTAGAAGACAATTTTTCAAATTCCTTAAAATCTTGATATGAATAAGTAAAATTATACTTCAAAACATTTTCTTCCCATAAATATTCATAAATTAGAAAATTAAGTTATTTTGTAATAGATAAAATTATCTACTCTATGCAGAAGTAAAATTGTCTACTATAATTAAGTACCTTTATGATTTCTTTCTGGTGAGTGCAGGAAAAACCTGTAAGTTGATCCTAACCAATTCAAATATCAGATGTCACTTTCTTGATTAGAATGGAGATCAAAAGATGAAAAATAGAAAAGTTTTAAAGTCAACAACACACAAAGTTAGGAAAATTTTACCTATATGGATTAAGGGAAAAAGAAGTTTCAGCTTACTAAAATCAGCAATGAAAGTAAGGACAATACTATAAATTCTACAACAATGAAAGACGTTATTATGTCTAATTGAATTAAAAAATAGCTTACCTAGATCAAATAGACAAATTCCTAGAAAGTTAAAAACTTGCCAAGGCTAAATCACAAAAAAAAAAAATCAGAAAATCTGAGTAGTCCTATAATTCACTAAGCAATTAAATCAATAGTTAAAAGAGTAATACCTGATAGAGAAAAGTCCTCACCCAAATGGTTCCACTGGCAAATTTTTATCAAGGACTTAAAGAAGAGCTAATACTAATGCCTCTTAAAATTAAAAAAAAAATTCAAGAGAATGAAATACTGTGTATCTCTATGTAACCAGCATTAGCATAATATGAAAGCTAGGCAAAACATTACAAGAAAAAAATGCAGAAAAATATTCCTTAAGGATAATGAAGCAAATTCTCTAATAAATATTAAAAACCCAAATTCAGTCACACAGCTGAATACACACCTCAAGATGTGAGATTTAATTATGGAAGCAAGGCTAATCCCATAAAAACATATCTGGATCCATTCAAGATGGCAGTGTAATTTTTGAACAGTTAGGGGAAAAAAGTGAAAAATGAAATGAAAAGAAAATATACTTCCAGACCAGAATTAAAAAAGAAACTTGCTTGTAAATAATATGATCATATAACAGAAAATCCTAAAATTTCCCCCCTCAATCCCAGTTTGAACTAGAAAGTAAATTAAGCTATTGTAACACGATCCAAGATCAACACACAGAAATCAATAGCACCTGACAATGACGAATCTGAAAAGGAAAGGAAGAAAAAGCATTTTATTTAATAATTTAACATAGTATCAAATAAGTGAAATAATAAAGTTTTCTTTCTTTTTTTAAAAAAATGTTTTTATTTTTAAAGTCAGAAAAAAGGATAGAAATGGTTCAGAATTTCAAAAAATAGTAAGACATTAACACTAGTTAATATATTGCATAGTGTTATCTTAGAAGTAGTTGTTCAGGTTACAAGATGTATGAATAAAAAGTGATCAAACAATCAAATAATGACAGCATAAACTCTTCTTTATGATGAACTAACAGAGATTAGAAATATAGTTATATGTCTTGCACACATAAACATAGGTACAGTTATGTATGTATACCTACATAAGTATAATCTTTTCCTTTCTTTCCCCTATCCCAGTATATGTGCACTCACGTTTATAGCAGCACAATTTGTAGTAGCTAAATCTTGGAAACAACCAAAATGCCCATCAACTGTAGAATGGATAAAAGAGATGTGGTATTTTTATACAATGGAATATTACTCAACTATAAAAATGGATAATCTTGAGGCTTTTATAGGTAAATGAAGGCAACTTGAGACCTATACCCATAAGTGAAATGAATAAAACTCACATTTATAAATAGCATATTCTCTCTAGTGTAAAAAATAATAAAAAACTAAAAGAGTAATAAGATCCAAAACATAAAAAAGAAAGTTCTTTTTCTTTCTCTTTCTTTCTTTCTTTCTTTCTTTCTTTCTTTCTTTCTTTCTTTCTTTCTTTCTTTCTTTCTTTCTCTCTTTCTTTCTCTCTCTCTCTCTCTCTCTCTCTCTCTCTCTCTCTCTCTCTCTCTCTCTCTCTCTCTCTCTCTCTCTCTCACTCTCTCTCTCTCTTGCTGGTACATGGTTCAGGAGATTGAACCCAGGGCTTTTGAATTTGGCTACATTTCCAAGCTTCTTAATTTATTACCTTTTTGTTTCTTCATTTTGAGTCAAGTTCTTGCAAAGTAACTGTTGTGGCTGATACATTGTCTCAAATTAAAAAGTTTAGAAGTTTTACTGAGACACTCAGCAGGGAGCCAGGATCCTTACTTTGTAAACATCCTCATTCTGTGCAAGAGGAGGCTGGGAGATTTGGCAGCGCTATGCCTGCCCCTGGAGGGGGAGTGCTGGCTGTGTACAATAAAAAGGAGGGAAAGAGGCTCACTCTTCTCCCCTTTGCACTGGCTGCTGCCTTGTTTCCCCAGTGCCACACCATCGTGCCTTGCAGCCAGCTATTATGGACTGAAATCCCCCCAAATGGTAAGATAAATAAACCTTTCCTTCCCTCATTTGTTTGGATATTAGGTATTTTGTCTCAGCAGTGAGAAAAAGTAACCAAAACAATAACTAAGTTACCCAGTTGGAGCTCAAACTTGCAGTGTCTTTGCCTCAGTTATCCAGAGCGTTGAGAAGAATTTATTTAACCAAATATAAAAGTTCTGTTCAATTAAAACTATAAAACATTTGTAAAGAATATGATTACATGAGAAATTGAAAGTCTTCTAACATTCATACATTGTAAGTCTTAACATTCTTGTTATCAAAACCTCTCAAACTTATCTTATGTTCCTGTCAAAATCCCAAAGATGTTTTATCAAAAATATGAAGACTTATTCTAAATTCATATGCAATCTCAAGAGATCAGAATAAACAAAATATTTATTAAATGATGTTGAAGTGCTCACTTTCCCTGATTTCAAAGCTTAATTATACCAATCTATAGTAGGCAAAACCATGTAGTACTGTGACAAATAAGCAGACATACAAAAATGAAAGACAATAAGTTCAGATCAAGCTTACACCCATATAAGGAAATTCTTCTTGTTAGGGATTTCTGTAGTATTCATTGGGGAAAACTCAGTTTTTTCCTTGCCTGGAAAAGTAGATACGCTTTTTTTAAAAAAAAATCCTTATCTTACTTCATGCCAAAAATTAACTGATAATACTTGTAAGAACTAAAACTATAAAAGTCTTATAAGAAAACATAGAACAAGCACTTTATAGCATTGGATTTGCCAGTGAATTCTCATATATGATGCCTGATGTGTAACAAACAAAATAAAAACAAATTGGACATCAATAATTTTTTAAAAATTATGTGTCAGTGAACCATAAACATCAAAAATACATGCACAAATTTTCTCCACAAAGTTTGAGAAAATATTTATAAATCATATATGGAGATTAATATACAAAATACACGAAGAACTCTTAAAGTTCAACAGTAACACCAAAGACATGAACAACCCAGTTAAAAAAACGGGTTGGGGTTTTAGCTCGACGGCATAAGCACCTGCCTTGAAGTGCACAGTGGTGAGTTTGATCCTCGGTACTGATTTAAAAAAAATTTTTTTTAAAAGAACATGTCCTTGGGATTCTTTGGCCGGGCATGGGGCCTCACACCTGTAATCCCAGCACTTGGAAGCTGAGCAGTTGCGAGTTTGAGACCAGCCTGAGCTACAAGCCTGAGCTCAAAGCCTGCCCTAACTGCATAGAGAAACCCTGTCTCCAAACAAACAAACAAACAACAACAAAAAAAGGACAAATGTCTTGAATAGATATTTCTATAAAAACAACAACCACACAAAAAGATGTTCAACATCACCTATCGCCAAGCAAATGCAAGTAGAAATTACTATGAAATTTTGCCTAACAGCCATTAGGATGTTTTCTATTAAAATACAATAACTATTGGTTGGTGAAGATGTGAAATAATTGGAATACCTTTCATGGTTGGTGAGAAATGTAAAATGGTTAATGGCTACTGCTATAAATAGTGTAGTCAACTCCAAAAAAAATTAAAAATAGAATTACAGTATGATCTCACAGTCACACCTTTAGGAATCTACTCAGAAATCCAAACTGAATCTCAAAGACAGAGGTACACACCCATGTGCACTGCAGCATTGTCACAGCAGCTAAAAGATAGAAGCAACCCAGAGATGGAGGGGTAAGTAAAATGTAATATAAGTATGTGTGTGTATATATCTATATCTATATCTATATCTATATATATATATATATATATATATATATATATATGGATATTTTCTCCTCTAAGAAGCAAACTTATGTTACATGTTTAACATGGATGAACCCTGAAAAATATGCTAAGAAAAATAAGCCAATTAAAAAAAGACAAGTGCTATGTAATTTTAGTTATATAACCCATCTTTATATATAACACACCTAAAACAAATTCATAGAAATAGAAGGTAGATTAATGATTATCAGACAAAAATAAAATGAAGAATTCTACAAGTGTGTGTAGAGTTGCAGCTTTTCAGGATAAAAAGTTCTCAAGATTTTTTATAAAACTGTGCATAAATCATTTCACAATACTGTGCTATGCTTAAAATTAAGGGAACAAATTAATGTTATGTAATATTTACCATATCTTTTAAATATACTTTTAAAATACATCTTTGGAAGAAAAAGACAAATCTTGACTATTGGTAAAATTTTACTCACATTACAAGTTAGATGTAGTAACAATAACTATTGTATAGTTTGTCAAAAACATACAGCAAGTAAGATAAAATTGTTTCCATTTGAACTATACTATGAGTAGAGGGAGACAAAAATATGATATAAAATAATTAGATCTTATTTGAATTATTTTCTCAAAATCCTGATACTGAGGACTGTTAATTATATGGCAAGATATTTGTTACAAATTAAATTTCTTTCTTTGAAGGGACATTTCTCTTACAGTAGCTTTTTTTTTCCATCTACAGTATAGTTTGAATTAGAGGGATTTTTACTTGCTTGTTAAAATTTTAATTCATTTAACTTTTATATGAATTTTTCATACATTAATAAAATGTTAGATGATTCTTAGATATAAAAAGTGGAAAACACTGCAGGGCTACTACGATTTAAACAGTTTTTGGAGGGTAAGAGGATTAGATCACTGCTGAAAGATTATCCCTTTTCTCCAGAAATCTTGGTAAAAAGAGTCTTTCACATATAGTTTGAGCATATTTCATTTTTGTAGTTGTCCGCCCTGAGTATAGATGCTTGATTGAATTACAGTTTTCATTAAACTTCCCTCTTATTATGCAAGCATGTCATTATTGTATACCTCTCTTCTTTTAAAATTCGATGAACAATTCTCAAGTTCTCATTTTATCAAACATATGTATTTTCATTGTGGACAGTTCTCTTCTTCTATAAATCCTGGTTTCACCAGTCCTTCCTTTTGTCAGTTTACATGACACTCAGTTTTCCATCCTCCCTTAGATTGACTCCTCAGTGGTCTATGCACACTTCAATTGCCACAGAATAACATTTTAATCATTTAAAATCTTTGTACTAACTCTTATTTTTCTGCATACTTTACCTCACAGTTTATTCATGTGCTTTTTGATGATTGTTTCAGAATCGTCTCATTCCAGATTTACCATACCTTTACCCATGAATATTTCAGTTAAGAGGTTTGCAGGATTACAGTAGGTCCCTGTAATCTTTCTTCCAAATCCAAACTCCTTTCTATATTTTCAAATCTCAATGAATAGTATAATACAGTTTAAATGTGATTGTTGATGTTTCCTTTCTCAAATATTATAATCTCCCTGGTATTTTATTTCACTGTCTAAGTGTTTATCATACCAACACTTTCAGACAATTTTCAGGCTTCAGTTTTACCATTGCCCTGAACAAGAAGGATCTCAGTAGGATGTGATGGTGCACACCTGCAATCCCAGCACTCTGGGAGGCAGAGGCAGGAGAACTGCAAGTTTAAATCAGCCTAGGTAAGCTAGTGACTTATGAAAGCCTGTCTCAAAATAAAAAGGAAAAATAAAGTCGGATAAGGGGCATTTCAGGGTTTGGGGATGTGGTTCAGTGTGAAAGCCTTTGGTTCAATTCCCAACACCACAAAAATATCTTCCACAGTTTTTCTCATTGCTCAAATAAATCTATTATCTTTGCTACTTCTAGGATGGTTATTATAAAAATAAAATTTCTTTGATAAGGCTTTTCAAGGGTCCTTTTAGAAGGAACCATGTGTTCCTGCCCATAATTCAATCAATTTTCTATCCTGTTACCTTTGATTATACTACATGCCTGAATGCAACTGTCTAGTTTTGTTAGCCCACCAAAGTTAGCAGTAATTTTAGAACACATAAGAAACTGAGTAAATAATTTAACTGGGGTAAATACATAAGAATGAATATAAAAGGAAATTTTGTGGAAAAAAAGCAAATAGTTATTTAATGCTTCTTCAGGGAAGAAAATTTTTTGTAAATTTGAAGTTATCAAAAACATACAAAGTTATCAAAAATGTATCAAAAGTTTTAGATTTTATTCTACCACAATTAGAAGTGCTTTACTAAAAGATTCTGAGTCATATGTCAGAATAGGTGTAAAAGTTATTGTTGAATGAACACATTTAATCAAAATTATTGTATGTGAAATCTATACATTTGTCTCATTTGATCTCTTGAAAATATGTTTTCTGAAAGTATTTTGTAACTTGGTTACATAATGGAGACAACTTTTCTGGAGAAGATTCATTATAATGTACAGAACTGTTTACTAGTGAAAAATAGAGTTAATGTGTACTGTTTTCGTGTGACTCTGAGAATAAAGAACTATTTTGATTTCCAAATAATTGTTTCAAATACTTTTATAAAATAACAACAAAATGAGTTATATGAAATAGATATCTACTACATATTTATTGGAAATTTCCTACACTAATTTTTTAAAAAAAGAATTGGTTATGCAAATTTAAAATAGCAAAATGTCATCATTCATTCAAAATAGTCTACATGCTATTTCTTGTAATAGTCAATATGTGAATTTCACAAAACTAGAGATATGGTTAATTCTTTTGTCTTTATGCTCAGCAAAAAAATATTTCTTAATGTAGTAGAGACTTGTTACAACGTGAGAATGTGAGAAAAACTTTAACATGTAATAAAAGTGCTTTGATCATACATCTAAAAAAAGGAATTTAGAAAATGTGATGCTTAGGATGAAATTTCAGCTCGATCGCATGCGGGTTGGTGGAGCACACTTCTGGGTGTGTCTGCGTGGGCCGTGAAAGCGTGGCTTTAGAGTGTAAGACTTCGCCTAGGCTACCTCTTGGCCACCAAGAGCTAAGCAGCTCTGCTTCACTGTATCCTTCGGCTATAACATCACTGCCTTGGAACCTCTGGAGCCTCTGTAATCATAAAGGTGACTAATTCAGAAAATAACTCTTGGATCAAAGTATATATTTAGAAAGTGTCAAATCACAGATAAAAAGCGATATGGAGTGATGGGAATGTCGAACAAGTTTCCAATGATTTTAGAACATGAAGATGGCTCCCAATATTATCTAGGTATGCTTTTCCCTCCCCATCCAATTCAAATTTCATTTTTTCCCAGAACATAGATGATTTATTTACTTTGTTTGAATTAATTTGTGTAGTTATTAAAATCTATCTCATATGATTTATATTAACACATCATCATATGAAGCTATAGCTACTATGTAGGTTGCCTTTCACACATATTGGTGTTATTAGAACAATTTGTTTATCAGCAGGAAATCAGTTCATGTTACATGTATTACAAATTAATGTCAATTGACCGTATTTGTTGTGTAAACTGTACAATTTTCATATACTGAAAAAATATACTGGGAAACATATCAACTACTCATATTTAACAATGTATAATTACATTTAATTTAATTTCTTAATTTCTACAGGGACAGAACAAGCTAAAATGCCAAATAAATATAGTTTGTTGATGTTTTACTTTTATACTGCAACAGATTTAGAAAAGTTGTAATACAATATAATTTTGACCTTGAAACTTTTTTTTTTACAAAAACTATAAAAATATACATACCTTCAAGTTTTATTGTAAAAGAAAAAAATCCATAAGAAAATCTGGTGATTTTTTTTCTAAAATCTATTTGTTTTCCTTTTTTTATTGTTTATTAGCTCAATCACTGGTCAATTCAAAGTCCATAACATTTATATTACCCATCAATATGTTATCTGAAGTACAAGGAAAATGAATTTCATATAGTCAGTTGTTTGTTCACATTTCATGACTTTGATTTCTTTTCAAAGAGAAATGGAGCTGTCTTTAGAGCCAGGAATTTTCAGAGTTGGAGCAAGTTAAACTGCCAATGGCCAGAAAGTTTATAGAACTCCTGTCTATTATACTGACAGCTGTACTCTAGCATGCTCAGCACCTCTCTTTAAGGCAGTGTAAAATTTACAGTCTTGTTATGAGATGGAATACAAAGGTGTTCCCATATGTCTGTCTTTTATATCTCCAATCACATGTGATTTCATCATCATTTGTTTGCTCAGCAATGCTAAATTTTGACGATATTAATACCACAAAAAGTTATGTGGCAATTATAGTTGTTAAATGGCTCAAATATTTAAATGACCAAAGAGAATTAATTATTTTGACCAAAAATATAAAACTTTTTCAAATAGGCTGTAATATTGATTGGCTGTGTAAATATGGACTTTCTCTTTTCAGTCAAATATCTAATATTTCCCCATCATAACATGTATATATGTTGACATTTTAAAGGAAATTCTTATACTTTAAAATTCTGCTTGTTCTCTTCTGGTTATCATTCTTAAAAAAATCTAAGTAAAAATTTTTGTCTGAACAGAATGTGTAATTGCATCGTAGTATTGTACATTTAAGTTTTCTGTTGCTCTACCTCTTGATAAACATGTTTCTTATTAAGTAAACATATATATTATTCACAACAGTTTCTTTTCTTTTTGTTTTTCTCTTTTAGTTTTTTTAGCTTTTAGTTAATGTTTGAGACACAATTCATTTCCTGTGGGTAGTTAGCACATGTGCATGACTCATCCCAAATTGTTATAGGCCTCCTTTCCTCCCCTCCTCCCTTTACTCTCAGTCTCTTGGTCCATTTCTGATTTGCACAGGATCTATCTTGTTCCCTATATTTATCTTTTATTTTGCTCTTCATTTGTAAAGATTTATCGTATGGCATTTGAGCTTGTGTGTTTGATTTATTTCATTTAACGTTATATTTTCAAAGTCTACTCACTTACGAATGTCTCAATTCATTCCTCTTTATAGAGAATCAGTGTTGCATTATGTATAAATATGACATTTTTTTAATCTATTCTTCTGTGGAGGGAAATAGAGGTTACTTCTATGATTTTACATTGAGAAAAGGAATTTATGGGTCAAAGTATGTTCTGCCTAAAATGTGTCCCTTAAACAAATGAGTTGATTTTTTTAACTTCAGCGTTTCTAATCTGCAAAACAATAGAATAGAAACTTTTTTATCTTATGCAGCATTAGAAAAAGGATGATTACTTTCCCTTCATAAAGGTCACGGTTGCCACTCCTATAACAAAAGACATGTTAGCAACAGAACATTTATTTAGTCATAACTTTACAGAACACAGAAGCCTTCAGAATGAGGATCAAAAGATATACTGGAAATGTATACTTTATGATTGATTTTGATGAATTAAAAATGTTTTATAAAAGGTGATTAGAAAACACAGACGGGATATAATATTATAAACTGAAAGAAAAGACTGTAAGTTTGTGACCTCTCTTTTTTGCCAAAGCTTTACTTTGGAAACTTAAAATTATAAATCCTTCCACTGACCTTTGAGTTACAGGAATTTTACCAAAAAATTTGATAATTTTATAATCCAATAATGTCTTCCTAAGGACTTATGAGTTATTGCTTTGAAATGTGACAGACATCTCACATATATTCCACATTCTGTGCGAGAGTGGGAATATAATTTAACAGGTACATTATTCCAAGCTTTAATTCTTTCCTATGTATTAAAAATAGTACAACATTTAGTTTACTTTTGAGAAAAGGCAGTTGGTAAACTCACACTGTCTAGTCTCTTGTTTCAGTGGAACCGAGTTCATACAGAATCCTAACCTCTGTTCAGTATTGCAGTATTCTCAAATACAGAAAATACATTTGTCATCTACTGCGGTGAATGTAAAGATTCAGATTGGCAATTTTAGTTTGTGTCAGTTTTAGAGTTTAATAAATATTAAGTCACAGAAATTGAAAATGTGTAACATACTATGAATGTTACTTATATACCACTCATTATTTATATCGTATTATAAAGTACACATTTTTAAACAAAAACATTTTTACATTATGCCTGCAAAAATTTCTCAACTTCTTGTCATTTCTGTATTAAAAACATAGGCTTATAGTTCACATTAACCATGCATTTCAGACTCAAAGTTATGTCTTTGTCATTTGTAATTAGTTGTAATCCATCTTTCATAAGTTTCAGCCTCTTAAAGATAGCATGTTTAATATCTGTTGGCATGTTAAGTCCAAAATGTTTCTAACGTTCTTCCAATTAGTTTCCATGGTAGGGGACCTGGAGTCTTATATGACTGTCAAGGATTTAGTTACTCAAATGTAGAGATGGGCCTCGGGATGACCTTTTTTCCATTTCCTAGGCCAATATAAAACAGTGGTATCTCAGTATGTGAACGCAATTCTTTCCACACTTCTGGTTATAAACAGAATTGAATGAGAATGGAATCAAATTTTCCCATAGTCAACACTGAACTGAACCACTGAATTTGATTACATTCTCATCCAACTTGATTTGTGACCAGAATCATGGAATGATTCTGAAGAGAGGTATCACTGCAGCAATATCTCAGTTCACAAACACTTATTTGCAAACAATTCAGCTTCTCAAAAAAAGCCTTCACAAAATTTTGCTTCCCTTTGAAAATTCCACATCAGGTGAAAACCTGACCAAAGCCACCTCCCCACACAAATATAAAAACAGGTATCTCCCAAAAATTGTAAAACAAATTAAGTTCCTAAACCAAGTACCTTTGTACCTGATATTAAATGTTCTCAAATGATTAAGTATTGATCTGGCTGGTCCCTATTTTTTGTGCATAAAATCAACAGAGGATATGCTCAAAAATCTAAATATTTCTGTATATTTAATTCATTATTTAAAAAAATCAATATATTTGGCACCTATAACTATTACTACAAAGGTTAGTTTTGTCCAGAGCTATATAATTAGATACAGTCTTTTGTGAAATTGCTAATTGCCTAAGTTAAATTCTTACACTGTATACTAATTTTTGGGTCGATCTTAGTAGGGTATTCATTTCTTGCATGTATCTTTTATGTGTTTTTTTACCCTTTCTTGTTCAAGCATTTTCTAGGTGATGAGTTGACCTGAGGAATTCATTCAGATTTCACCTTAAATTACAAAGCATAAATTAGATTACCATGTTTTCTTTAGAATGTGTTTTTGTGGACTTTTAAAAAGTATCAATCCCACTGCTACTAAAAGAAAGGGAAAGTCTATCCCTGAGATAGTAATGCTAATCTAAGGTAGAGAAAATAGTACAGAACAATGGATGAAAATATCCATTTACTACCTCTTCTCTAAAGGTCTTGCTATGATTTGTGTGTTAATTATTCCCCAGAAGCTTGGATATTAAAGTTTTCTTTCCCCAGAATGGTATTATTAGGAGATGATGGAAATTTTAGGAGACAGGGCTTAGTGGAAAGTAGTTAGGTCAATGCAGCTGTGGTGTTGAAAGAGATCGTGAGACACCCCTCCCCCATATCTCCTTTGTGGCCTGTGTCTCGCTGTGGTTGCTCACACCTGACAAGCACTCCCACTACCATCTGCCCTGATCAGAGGCCAATGCAACGGGGAACTGAAACTTTCAAACTTTTTAATCAGTTAAATATTTCCCATTTATTAAATTAATTTCATCCAGTATTTGATTGTAGTAATACTGATGCAGTCATATTGCTTACAATTTTCTCTCCATGTAACAGTCATTGGTGAGAGGGTGGGCTAGATTTCAAAGATCTTCAAACTGTGTATCCTGTATAGGATATTGAAAATAATCATATTCTAATTGTAAAACAGTCATCTAACTTGTAAGTAACAATAAATAATTCTATCTTTTCATTAAAAATGTTTTATTAAAATTCTGTATGATTTCTTAAATAAAATAATTGTTTTATAATAAACTGCAAAATTTTAACAGACACAAGTTCCATTTAAAATAAAGTTAAACAGTATTTGAGACCATGGCTATGATTTCAGTATGGTGAGCTTTCCTATTTATTTGTCTCACATGTCTTTTTCACCTCTGGTAACATCTACTTCCTTAGTAATAAAAGCGACTGAGAGAACAAACACACAGGTGTATTTGAACTGATCGGCTGCACTCACTGACCTATTGGAGTCCCTTTGTATCTGGATATTCACCTCACTCTTGCCTATAAATCACTTGTGTTCAATCTCTTGATGTCTGAGTTAATTTCTTTGTTGCTGGGACACAATACCCAGTTCTCACAATTTAACAAAGCAGAGGTTTATTTTGGCTCACAGTTTCTCAGGTTTCAGTCCAGAGTCAGCAGGGACGAACTGCAAACCAGCATGACAGCAGAGTTTCACAGAAGAGAAATAGCTGCTTCCATGGATGAAGGAAGGAGAGAGAAAGAGACTGGGAGAGAGAAATCAAGGGAGAAGGGAAGGTGATGCATCTTTCCAGCCTGTACCCACAATGATCCATCCCTTTTAACTAGGCTTCACCTTCCAATATCACAGGTAGCTATAAATTCATCAGTGAACTCATCCAGTGATGAGTATCATTTTTCCATGATCCATTACCTTTCAAAAGCTTCACTGTGGATGAAGCAGCAAATAGAAACACTGAAACATCATCCAGGATTTGGAGGCAGATTTATTTAATGTCCGTGGACAACTGATAGAGATTCAATCCCAAAATATCAGGCTCAGATAGAGGTTTTTATGAGGTTGTGAAAGGGCAGTACAGAGGCAGAATTTCTTGTCAACTGGGGATTGGTTGGTACAGTGTGCATCATAGTAACCAGGTGTGCATTATGGTGACCAGCCATGCATCAGAGTCATATATAGCTGTTTCTGGGAAACAAAAGTAACAGGAACTGAAACAGGAACTGCGGTAAACTGGAGGTTACCAGGGCAACTAACAGATACTAAAGTATACTGGCAAGGTGGGGGGAGGATTTTCTGTTACATAGGTACATATAACTTTGGGAGGACCTCTACATATAAACTAGTCTAATAATCACACATCCTTAATCTCAGCATTACACACTGTAGATCCATACACTTCTAAAAGGCTCCATCTATGACCACATGAGGCTTTGGGGAGACACTGAGACACAAGACATAGCACCTGTGTATACTACTTTACTTATCCTTGGTTATCTTGACCCCTTCTGAAAAATAAATAAAATCATTCTGAAAAGTCTAAATCACCCTAGGTTTAGAAGTTTCTTTAGTTCATGCATCCCAGAAGGTATGTTTTGTCATAATGAGAATGAAAACAAATGCTACAAAAATATTTTTTAACAAAAGGAAGATGTGCGTATTGTATACATATGTTATTTATTATGACAGCAAGAACTGCACTGGGCAAAGTCAGTGATGGCAGGAAAATCTTCTTCAGGATTGCTATGACATGAAAGAAAGATGAAACCGAGGTCTGAATCAACAATACTGTAAAAAAGGTCAAGACAGTTTTTAAGTGCTAGGATTGGTTAGTTGGAGAGCAATGGAAGACATTGGAGAGAAAGTTGATCCAGATGTGTGGAGCAACTTGAGTTAATCCTGTTTAGATACTATCTGTATTTCCTTGTGATTAGGGCATCTGTGTTTGCTAAGTGAGGCTCGGTTCTACCCTCCTACAGAAACAGACATGCCAGTGCTTGCTCCCTTCTAGATTTCATTTTAAATGAATGGTCACAACATTTCTGAGGAATGGAAGAATGTCAGTCTTTATTCATATTCTTTGAGAGCAAAGGAGATTTACATTCAGAGTGTACACAAGAAGCAAGATTTCATAAAAAAGTGCAAAGCATAAATTTACAACAGCAACCAAAAAAGTGAACAAAACTCTGAATAGTTTTTTTTTTAATAGAGAAAATGAAAGTCATTCAAAAGTAGGGTTAAAAGAAAGAATCCGAGAAAGTCTATAAAAAAACAAAGACAAAAAATACCATTTATTCAGATTTGGTATTTTCCCATGATGGTCTGCAATTAACCAATTGAAACAAATAGCAATATTTTAAGTGAAACATCTAAGACAATATAATTAATTTTTCCTAACAGTCCAGAGATATATGTGAAAGAACATAAATATATAAATTATGGTCTAATTTTGGAAGTTCATTCTACTCATTGTAGTTGAAAAAAGAGCCTACCTGACATTTAGCATGGTGCCACAATTTATGTCACACCCCACATCCCAGGCTAACTACCTTTTCTTGACTTTAAGTATATCATGCTTGTACTAACTTTACACTTAATATATCACAGTGCATGATATGATTATACAATACTGAAACCCCATGGTCACAAATACCATTTCTATAGCTATACAGCTTGCTATCTAGCTTTGCTTTATACTGAAAAACTGCAGAAACAAAAAAATCTGAGCCTGTGTAAGAAGTGCAGCATAGGTTTCTAACCTTCTTTATGTGACATAAAAAGAATTTATGAAGCTACAGTTGCCAAATCAAAACTTAAAGGTGGAAGTTTATTGGATAATTCACTTAGGTGAAAATGTTGACTTATTGTCTACTGAGAAAGACAATAGATTAAAATAATTTCATTCTATCATTGCAAGTATTTACCTAATTTCAAAGTGAATCAATAAATATATATTTGTTATTTGACATATATATTATGAGTTAATTTACATAATATAAAATATGAGAAGAATAATTTCTACCCTTTAAATATATTTAAATACATCTTTATCAGCCTTCATTGTCAAAACCTTATGCTGTGAAAGTATGTATTTGCATTCATATGATAGCTATTGTATTACATTTTAAAAATTACATGTTTCATACTTTTTTAGTGTGCCCACATGCATAATTTTGCTAACATTAAACATAATGCATATGATGTTATAAAAATAATTTGTATGCCAAATTTATCTCTGATAGATATTCCTTCATTTGCTAAGTCATTTCCCACTACTTATATATTTACTCTTGATATTTTGGTATTGTAAACATTTTTGTATATGTTTTGATTTTCAAACTGAATAATATCATATATTTTAGGCCAACAGACCCATAAGTTAAAGAGAGTGATATGTTTAGTGCCCTTTGATTCAGATTTAGGTGCTAAAATTCTATAAATGAGATAAAAGTTTTACCTCACAACCTGTTGTGCCTTCTTAAAATCTAGAGTAACAATACATTTTATAAAGAAATCCTGTTTGCAGTTTGTATTCATATTGAAAAATTGTTCTTGTAATTTATCAGAGTACTTGTACAAATCAAACATAGGGAAAATATAATTTCATCCACATGTAATCAGACTTAATAGAATACATATGAGAAATATATATTTCATAACTACAGGAATTCCCATTGTAAAATATAGTGAGGAGGTTCTTACAAATACTGTTTATAATTAAACAATTTTGGAGAATTATAGAAAGTTAATATTAGAATTGAATATCAAAATTATAAAAGCAAATGTTAATTTTAGTAAAGTGTACAGTAAAGCAATATTCCACTATAGAAAAAAAATTATTAGTCATTTTGAACATGTCCTGAGGAAAATGAGATATATTTTTATAGTATGTTGCATAACCCTTGAATTAAAATACACAGACATTGTTTATGAGGGATATAAATTGCTGGGATTTTTTCTTTTTGCTTTCAATTTTGAGGTGAGGTCTGATCACCACAGCAGGTCAAAGAGAACCACATAAAATCTCCATGGAAACCAGTGACCTTGTGTGACTACATTTGTCTCTAATTTTATTTAGCTAATTTTCCTAGCATCTACTTTTTCTTTGGAACAAATTTCATGCATCATTTAGAACCATTACAATAGCCTTGAAACGATGGATATTTATATTCCCCATCAATAAAACAGCCTGGACAGATAAATCCTCAGCTGATTACCTATTTACATGCCTACTTTCTGCCCTATTCCAAAGAGGATTTGAAATGATTTATTTACCGATAAAACCAAGAAAATTTTTCTAGATTACTTGGAAGAGTCCCCTTATCCTTGTGAAAATAAAAATAAATCTTAAGGTCAAAGGTCAGGGAGAGTCTATGAGGACCTCTGTAAACCAGATGCACTTGCTGATTGCTGACTCATTGCTCTTTCTTTGCATTTACTACTACCAGCTTTGATATTTATTCTACAAAATGCTTTGTCATTTCAGAATTAATTATTATATCAATTATTTTGTGAGATAAAAATTCAGTTTTACACACTAAAGAGAAACTGTCCCTTGTGTCCCTTTCTAAATGTACTTGCCATAGATCATTTCATGTTCTCTATTTTTTCTTGAGTCTCTAGTTCTAATTTACAGGTTTTAGCCTATTCCCTATATAGTATAGCTTCTCTATACCCTTCTGTAATTCTTGCAGCTTCTCTTTTCTCTTATACACTTCTTTGCCTTTGGAAAACTATTTTAACTATTTTGAGCCTAGAAAGGATTTAAAGTCTGGAAGTGTTGGAGATGAGAAAATCTTATATATGATTGTCAATCTGAGATAGTAGGCATCAAGTAGATGTCCTCAATATTTACTATAAAATTAGATTCATAACAAATAAAAGCCATTTGGCTTTCAATGGGAGCTATTTATTATATATTTAGTTTTATTGTCTTTGTATTATAATACTGTCATTATCAAATTATGTATGCATAATACTGTCATTATCAAATTAAGGAAAATTATCAGACATGTTATTTTTTTTTACTTTATTTTATATTGATTGATCAATTGACTGATTTTCCAGTATTGAGGATTAAAGAAAGAGTCTTCACACTAACATACATCCCCAGAACATTTTACAATTTTTAATCTGAGATGATCTCACTAAGTTGCTTAAGTCTGGGCTCAAATTTGTGATCCTCTTGCCTAAACCTCCCAGAGCATTGAAATTATCATCAGTTAGTGTGAGAACTTTATATTTTTTGACAAATTTTGCATGCCTGTATCTTGTAATCTGAGCAACTACTTTGATGACAAAAATATGCTATATATTAATCATTGTTAATTTCTTATTTTGTTTTAAAACTATGGTTTTTAATTTTTTTCCTTTTCTCTTTTTAAAATAAAAAATAATAAAAATACATGAAAAAGAAAAAAGATTTATAGGCCAATATTTATCTTTAGCTCAAGAATTGTGTTGGTCATATAAACATTCTAAAATAATATTGATTAATACATTTTCATAAAAGCTTTTTATGAAATAAAACAATGAATGTTTCCTGGGTTTATTTCCTAGGTATTGCACATAAGAAATTCTTTTTACTTGTTTGTTTTTAGTAAAGATCAGAGTCTTTTCAGGTATTTATTTGCGTTTGTTACCAAATGTGTTCATTTTAATTATATGAGGCAGCTACATTTTCATAACTGAAAAAGAATTTATTCAGAGGCTAGAAAAAATGAGTTCCAGTCCCAACTAATTGTATGAGTTTATGTAAACTCCATAAATATTTGTTAGCCATTTATTGTCATTTTTACTAGTTATAAAAATACATAGTTTATAACTCATTTAAATAATTAAAGCAATTCACAATTAAATTACATTCTTTTTTTTAACCTGCCAGATTGCAGCCTATAGCAAGGTCATCCCTCTCTGAGGCTGAGCTATTCTTGCTGAGATGGACAGAATTCCTCAGAAAGATGGAGTGAGAGTGAAGTGCTCATAAATTTTCCAAAGAACTATTGTCTTTGCTTTTGCTTTTTTGCTGTTTTAATTTGTGCCACATATAAATAGTAACAGTAGGAAGGGCGATTTCAGCAGTGCAGCTGCTTGTAAATCTTCCACCTATCTGTAAATAAACTTTAATAAACTCATGTATTTGCCAAGATGGGCTTGTCTGAGTTATTCCTCAGTTTGTTGGTGCCACCTCCAATTTGGAGGCAGGCGTTTCTTTTATATCTCTCTGAGAAAACAGAACAATGTTAGACGACCTCTTGACAGAATATTTCTGTTAAGCCTTAGGTAACAACGGGACAGTTGCACATTTTAATGCGCAGCATATAATCCTTCCAACAGTCCTGACTCAGAGAAGTGAGAATAGAAATGGACTTCTGATTTTTGTGGTGTCTATAACACAATGATTTTTGTGAGAGTTTTTTTCTCTTTTCTTTCTTTTTTTTTTGTTTCTTTTTTTGTTTCTTTACTGCTAGGGATTAAGCCTAGAGACTCAAACACAGAAGGGAAGTACCTTGCACATAGCAGGAAAGCACTATTCACTGATCTCTACTTCAGTCTAGACAAAATGAATTTGATAAGGGACTCAGTCACACTGCATTAATGACATAATTTCATTTCTTAAACTTTCTCTTTTCTTATTTAATCCTTTGTATATCTAGAGTCTCAAAAATATTTGTTTGCTGCCAGATTTTCATGATTAGTCATTCAATTTATATCCAGAAACTTATTTTTTTTCTTCTACAAATTAGAAAACCTACAGATGTAAGTGGGCATACACATGTCTTCAACTAAAATAATCTTGGACTTTAAATTTTTTTAACTACCATGGAATACTGTTTTCTAATCTTCATCATCCCTTTTAGAGACAAATATAAAGCTAGAGGAACAATAAATTTAGTTAGTGGATTAACAAGACTGTAAAATCTCTTTTCTATAAAATTACTTTTCTACAATTTAAAAAAAAGTTAAAATTGATGGATTTATATATAGTAGCAATTTGTACAATTATACTGATTTTTCTCTAAAGTACTGAGATGTGTAGTCTCAAGAGGATTTTGTTATGATTGATGGTGTGTTTTTATGTAGGTGTAGCGCGGACTGGACAGAGATGATGAACATCCCCAGTACCAAGAACTGCAGCCCCACCAGATAATAGAAGGCACAGCCTATGTGATTCAGAGACCCCAATGGAACAGTAGTATCCATTTCCCCTGTGGAAATCACTGAGACCAGTAAAAAGACAAACAGAACACAACATTTAAATAGTAGCTAGATGACCTTGTGAATAATGTGAAACCATTTTCCAAATTTAGCTCCAAGTGAATCATTAAATACAGTTGTTCCGAGAGTGAGATTATTGGACCAGCATTTACATGATTAACTTCTTTAGTTCTTTATTACCTTTTTTTTCTTTTTGCAACAAGTCTTGCTATAATATGCACTCACTAAATTGTACAAGCATTATGCATATGCACTCATTTTCTTTTTGCTCTTCACATCCTTCTTTAAAATGAAATGTCCACCTTTTCTTTCCTTCAAGTACTCTGACTTCTTCTGTAAGTGCAGTATGAATGACTATGCATGCTGTGGTTTGAGTGTGATCCCCAAGTGCTCCTGTGTTTGAGGTTTGTTTCCCAGAGTGGTGATGTGAGAGGTAGTGGAAGCTTTATGAAGTGGAATTTGGTGAGAGTTGGTTGGGTCACTGATGGTTCTACCCTCTGGAAAGATTAATGCAGTTCTAATAGGATCCTGGTGGTTCTTATGAGAGAAAATTGTTGTAAAAGACCTCCTCCTGACTGTCTGGCTTCTTGTCTGGCCACGTGATCCTCTCCTCTCTCAATCATTCTGTGACACCAGGTGAACTTATTACAGTCTGAATGGATGGATATTCCTGACCTTGAATTTTTAACTTTCCAATCTTTGAGCTAAGTAAATGTTTTCTTTAGAAGATGGTAAGCCTCAACTATTTAGTTATAATAATGAAAACCTGACAAACACAATTTGTAACCTTAAATTATGGGATCCTTTATTTTTTCTACCTCTGAACATTGCCTTTGATTTCACAATTCTATATGCTCCTGTTTTTTTTTTGTTTGTTTGTTTGTTTTTTGGGTTGTTTTTGTTTTGTTTTGTTTTTTATTTTTTTAATTCACTACTATTTGTGCCAGTTTGGTCAAAATGTCTGTATTCCTTCTTTAATCAGTTACACATATCTGCAGAAGTTACTTTTTGTGAGCTTCTTTTTACCTTTATAAGTGTTCTAGGTGAATGATGATTTAGATCACACCAAACTTATAGTGCATAGTTTGTATGACTACGCTGAAGAATAGTACTTATTGGTATAGGCTAATAGAGGAGAAATGATTAGCAATGGCAAATATAAAACTAATGAATGGTAATAAAATGAAAACTATACTTTTACATGGTCTTACTTCAAACGTAACTGTAAATAGAGCAAAAGTAAAAACAAAACAAAACAAAACAGAGTAAAAATCTGCAATAAATAATAAAAACAGGGATTTCATCAATAATAGTAGGAAATAACACAATCAGTAAATGACATCAAAATGAGGAATAATGGTTAGGTATAAAATTTGTTAATAAAAACACTATGATTTATCTTCTAATATATTATTTCTTGAGAAATCCAATTAATGCATAGACATCAACTATGAAAAAAATTAAATTAAAACTGCAATTTTCATTTGCTAAAATACATAAATTGAAATCTTAAATATATTTATTTTCCAACATTTTAAATAGTCAGAACTTATGTAGTCAAGACTTGAAAAGTATCTTAAACATTAAATTCATAACAGTATCAGTGTTAATTTCTTACTTGATTTTGGTTTCAAAACCATTAAAATTTTCTTGTTAAATTAAGTATTTTTCAGTAGCAAATTTGATATGCTCCCATATGAAATAAATAAAATTTATTTTGTTCTTCAACTATTTAAAATATTGTAAAAAACAGTATTATTATTCTTATAAACATTTTTTCTCATAATGTTCAATATTTTCAAAAAACATATTTTGCAGAATCTCTTTAGCATTGGTAATACATAGGTATATAAGCTCTGTTAATGAGTTTGAACATGGAACTCCTTTTTGGTGTGTCATATATTGAGAATTGTTATAAATAAAAAAATTTGTTGGTACCAAAGTAGATGAGTCACTTATATTCATTTCCACAAAAGGATGAGGCAAATTAAAATAATGTCTAGGATCTATTTAACTCTAAGACCCTATATTTTTAAACTATATATTGCATTCAAAAATTTGATTCTCTCTTTTTGCATGTTCTTTCTTGTTTTCTATTTTATAGTTTTTAAAGACTTTCATCTTCATCTGCACCTAATATAACAAATTCCTTCTCACATTATTATAGACTGTATATACAAGAAGAAAGCTCTCTGATGTGTAGGGTGTGTGTGTGTGTGTGTGTGTGTGTGTATCTCATTTATCTCTGTGTGGGTGTGTGTATGAAAGAGACAGAGGTGGAGAGAGAAGAGGAGAGGAGAGAGAGGGAATTTATTTTCTTAGTTCTCTTCGGCAGTCTTTCTGCACAGTAGGCCAGGAGAGCTAGGTTGGTTTTGCTGTAACCACCGCTGCTCTTCTGAGAAAAGCTAAAGTGAATGTAAAGTAACTTCACAATAATTTAGCAGTGACAACACATTTGAAGAGACCCCACTGTCAGACCTCATGCAAGCTGGGCGTTTTGATTAAAGCTGTGCTGCTGCCATTGCTGACTTCCAATCAGTTCAACATTTAGTGATCACTGAAGCCTCCAGCATGCCTTCCTTGCTGGTATATCCTGGGAGTAACAGCCAGAATACGGAACTATGTTCCTTCTTCTCTCCCGCATTTTCATATAGACTCGTACAGTCTATAAAGACTAAAAAAAAAAAAAAACAACTATGTTTTGCCTATAATGTAAGAATTTGTGGGAAAAAGGCTTTCTGCTTCAGACTGATGGGTGGTAAATTTTGTAGTCTGTTGTTTTTTTCTTCTTAATTACCTTTCTTAAGATTTGTTATAGCAGTTACCTATAACACATATTATTATTGCTATGTGTGAATATCAGTAATTAACAATTTCATTCAAAATTACTTTTTACATTATGGCATTTTCAAAAATATTTGATCTTGTTTGGATATTGTATAATTTGTATCAGGAATTAAAAATGAAAATACTTAGTTTTCTATAGTAATTATTCAAATATTGCTTTGTTTCATTTTAGATAAACTGTATTTTTAAGTAAAATTAAAAGGAGCCTAAAATAATATGTAAATCTACTTCAGCAGTTGATTTTTATGGAGCTTTTTCCTTTTTTGAATTACCACTATTTACAAAAATATTTCAGGTAAAAATTAGAGTCAGGAAGGCAGGGAAGGGCAAAGGTGGTTGGGGAAGAAAGCATAATACATCCCAGAACACGTGTGTCAAATAAGTCTCAGGACACTGGATGTGGACTTTCTGTAAAAACCCATATCATGTGAAGAGACTATAAAGACGTGATACTGCTGAGGACTCTCTATCCTGCCTTTTCATGGTAGCCTGCCCTATGCTCGCAGAGTGTACTTTTGCTTTTTATTTTTATTTTTCATCTCTTTTACTTCACCCAAGTTCACTCTGCAGAGTGTTTCTCCCATAGCCTTCACTTTTATTGGTTCTGGGGATTGAACTACCTTTCACTTTTAATTTTTATTCTGCCTCAAATAAATTCGAATCTTAACCACCATTTTTGCTTCACCCAGTTATTTATTTGAGATAGCAAGAACCTGGACATCACATCTAGAAATTGCCCAAGTATCCCAAACCCAGTGACTGTATGGGTTGAAAATTGTATTTTAAAAGGAGCAACTCATTTTCATCATTGCTACCTGACTAGTACTGATTTATAGGCACTTGTCATATTCAACGTGAATTAAATTATATTTAGAAAAAACTGCTTTCAGACATAAAAAATAGAGATGTTTAAACAATAATTAAAAAAGGTTTCTTGCAGCACAGTGATAGGCTTACTGAAAGTATATCTCAGTGTGTTGCACCTCTAATAAAATTGTTGTGCAACACAGTTTGACAGAAAGTCTTAATTTTCCATTACAGTTTTCATACAAAAATTTTGTTTTGGTAATTGTCATCGCTAAAGACATGCTGAAGACTATTATACTGGCCTTTCTTCCTTTATTGTCAAAAAATGACATTATTTTCTGTTTGAACCTCATCATTCTCCCCTTTACTATAGGTAGCTAAGGTAGATAGAAATTAATATACAGTCAGAAGGGTACTGGACCCTCAAGGAAATCAGCAAAAAAATTAAAAGAAATAAAAATTATGGCTGGACACAATTGCTAATCCTCTGTACCACCCTTAGGTATATACCAATAACTTGAAATTATACTGTAATTAGCATCACATGGTCCAGTAAATTCAGATAGTTTTCAAATGCCCAGGTGGGTGCCCTGAACATCTGGACACATCTGTCCCCCAAAATGCTTTTATTTATTTACCTTTTAATGTTCCTTTGCAACATGAGTTATTTCCCTACTGGACCAATATTAGCTAAGAGAGTATACTTGAAATCCCATAGGTCGACTAGTTTGACCCATGTATGGCTTTGCTCTATAAATTACCCCTGACAATCGACCTTGTTGGTGCCCAGTTGGGACTCTACCTGGCTACCAATTTGGGACCCCTCCAGGAGCAGTTTTATTCTCTTTACTTACAATAAGACTTCCCTAACATCTGGCTTTGGTTTGCAACTTCATTCTTCCATACCATGAGATCAAAAACTTGACACATTCAATTTCTACTGGCAGCTATATTTTTCCTATATCACCTTAAAAAGTGTTCTTCTGATAAAATTCAAAGTAAGCAAAATTTCTGGAATTAATTCAAGCTACAAGTATGGCACACTGAAGTCTCTGAAGAGTTTGTGAATTTGTAAACCACTTCAGTAACTGTGGTCAGGTTATACAGAGCCTGATGCACTATGAAAATGTCTAAACTTATGCTGAAGAATAAGTTGTGTATCAGATTCATATGCAGAATCAGAGGGCATTGAATTAAAAAATTAAAAATATAAGATGATTGCAGCTGAAGTAAAGTATTTACATGACTTTGGAAATACTTGTGTATCTAAATTTTTTAAAAAGCTACATTTTTAATTGTGTTTAAATAAGGTATAGATCTGGGGGGGAAGGTAAATTCTATATCACTTTGGAGTGGTTAATCTGTAAGAGTTATAGCTTGGTCTGATGATTACTTTGATACTAAATTATGCCTTGAAAACAGACTACAGTATTTAATTCACAAAACAGTGTTTTTTAAAACAGAAAATTGTAGATTTTTGAACTAATTGTGTTTACATTTGAAAGACCATTTAATAATTAATATTAAGAAAGGTCAAGCAATTTTAACTGTTATGAATTTTTTAAAGTTTTTTTTTATTTTAAAGAGAATAAAACAAAAGAGGACAGATCTAAGCAGATCAG
Organism: Hydrochoerus hydrochaeris; assembly: GCA_004027455.1. Classification (NCBI taxonomy): domain Eukaryota; kingdom Metazoa; phylum Chordata; class Mammalia; order Rodentia; family Hydrochaeridae; genus Hydrochoerus; species Hydrochoerus hydrochaeris. The sequence goes on along the minus strand of PVLA01012354.1, from coordinate 2,149 downwards.
AAAAGAACAATGTAAGCAACACAGCACTTCACAACAAGACAATTGGATATTAACAGTAACTATCATAATGTCACTTTCTTTGAAATAATTGAGCTTAGCTTTACACACAATAATGTCAAACATAACAAAATAGAATAAAACCACTCAAGAGAATGAAAGTATTGCAAGGCATTCTGAACCAAATCACCAAAGATTAAAAATGGCTACTATATTATCTCATTTTACATAAAAATTTTGTTTATGCTATCATACATATTAAAATCCAGTAAGACACAACATGATAGAACCAATGGTAATAGAAAAAAAAAGCATGGTAGGACTTCAGAGCAAGATGATATTAAATCAAAAATGGCTGCCATATTATCTTTTCTTCAAAGCAACTATTCATAACATCACATATATTAAGATCAAACAAAAAAGAATAAAACCATTCTAACCAATGAATGAAAACATAAGACTTCAAAGCAATATAATGGTGAACCACAATTACCATAAAATCTTATGTACTCTTACCATTTCCTACACTATGAAGACTATATGTTATTTATACATGTGAGTTTGATTTATTTGACTTATAAGTATGGATTCAAGTTGCATCCATTTGTTTATAAATATCTCAATGTGATCATTCTTTACAGATGAGTAGTACTCCATTGTATAAAAGTACCACAATTTTTTTATCCATTCCTCAGTGGATGGGCACTTAGGTTGTTTCCAAGATCTGGCTATTACAAATTGTGCTGCTATAAACATGGGTGCACATATATCACTGTGGTAAGATGTTTTCAGTTCTTCTGGGAATATGCCTAAGAGTGGAATAGCTGGTTCAAATGGGACTTCCAACCCCAGCTTTGTGAGGAATCTCCAGACTGACCTCCGCAGTGGTTGCCCCAGTCTACACTCTCACCAACAATGCAGAAAACTTTCTTTTCCCACAAAGCCTTTCCAGCATTTGTTGTTGGTAGTTTTGTTGATCCTGGCATTCTTTCTGGAGTGAGATGGAATCTCAGTGTGGTTTTAATTTGCATTTCTCTAATGACTAATGATAATGAACATTTTTTTCATGTATTTATTTGCCATTCATATTTCTTCATCTGACAACAGTGTGTGCAACTCGGATGCCCATTTTTGGATTGGGTCTTTGAATTTTGGGGGTCTGAATTTTTTTAATTCTTTATACATTCCTAAACAGAAGTCCTCTGTATAAGGGACAGTTCACTAAGACTTTTTTCCAGTTTGTGGGTTTTCTTTTCACTCTGCTGGAGATTTTTTGGACATGCAGAAACTCTTTAATAAGACATGATCCCAGTTATTGATTCTGGAAAGTATTTCCTGTGCAGTTTGGTTCTTGTTCATGAGTTCTCTATCAATCCATATGTGTTCAAGATTTTTACCTACTTTGTCTTCCAACAGATTTAGTGTTTCTGCTTTAATATTTAGAACTTAATCCATTTAGGTTTCAGTTTAGTACATGGTGATAGGCATGGGTCTAATTTTAGTTTTCAGCATAGATTTTAGCCAGTTTTTCCAGCACCATTTATTAAAGAGACTATTGTTCTTCCAATGAACATGTTTGGCCCCTTTATCAAAGATAAGGTGGTTGAGTGTGTTGATAGTTGTATCTTCTAGTCTATTCCATTGATCTTCCAGTCTGTTTTTATTCCAGTACCATGTTGATTTATTATGGTAGCTTTGCAGTATAACTTCAAGTCAGGGATTGTGATGCTTCCTACCTTGCCTTTGCTGCTTAGAGTTACCTTTGTTATTCTAGGTCTTTTCTGGTTCTAGATGAATTTTAGGAATGATTTCTCTAGATCTATGAGGTATGATGGTGGTATTTTCATTGGGATTGCATTGAATCTGTATAACAATTTTGGGAGAATGGCCATTTTCACAATATTTATTCTTCCTATCCATGAACAAGGGATGTCTTTCCATTTACTGAGGTCCTCTTTGATTTCTTTTTCAGGGTATTATAATTTTCCCTGTACAACTCTTTTACATTTTCATTAGATTAATTCCTAAGTATTTCATTTTATTGGATGTGTTAAGGGTGTGCCTTCTCTTATTTCTCTCTCTGTGATTTTGTTGTTAGTGTGTAAGAATACTATTGATTTTTGAGTATTGCCTTTGTATCTAGCTACATTGC
>PVLA01012353.1:0-45201 GCA_004027455.1 Hydrochoerus hydrochaeris | reverse complement strand
CATAAAATGTAAAAATTCAGTGTAATTATGTATAATATCAACACAATTGTAGTAATCTTAGTCTTTTTATCTTTTCTTACAGTTTTACTTTTCTTATTTTATCTTTATCTTTTCTGATATTGGTAATAGTATATGTATCTTGTAATTTTATCCTGTAAATGGATTTTTACTGTGGAATTATTAGTATTTTCATGTTAATTTTTATTTAGTGAAAAATGTTAGTATACTTCATGTTCATGTATAATCTATTCCATCTATTTGATTTGTCAAATATTTCAGGATAAGCTGAAAATTTTTTTCCATCTAGCATGTTGAGATATCTAACAGTGGAACCAAGTTTTAAGTAGAACCAGGTAATTTATCATTATTTTCAATATTTCTAAGCTTAATTACTCATATAAAGCTGATTAGACTATATCAGAGTAAAAACAGATACAAATATGTAAAACTACTTGCAAAAATTTCATAGGAATTCAAAACTTAGAGCTAATATACTGTGAGTCACAGTCTTTGAAAATCTCCATGGGCATAATTTTTAAAAAATTGATTAATAAGAAAATTAAAATGATTAAATTTATTTTTATTAATGCTAACTTTAAGTACCATAGAAAGTAATTGTATTCTCCATAAAAATGTCTTATGTTCCACCTCATTTACTTTAATTCTAATGGTACTCCTACAAGATGGCTTGCTACTCAACTTTCCACTGGTGGTACACAACGGCAAAAAACCAGTTTTAAAGGAGAAGTTCAGCACTTTCAGTCCAAAGCAAAATCTTCAATGTAAAAGGTCATGGTGCAGCAAACTTTCTTGCCTTGTGGAAGCCAGAAAGCAGTGAAAAAGGAAAAGCATAAGAAAAAATAAATACCCGAGTAGGTCCACATCTTAATAGCTCATTTAGTCATAGAGGCATCACTATGTTAAACGCACTGATATTTTTAGTGCCTTTACAACCCAACTATTTCTCTAGTTGTCCCTTAGTTCAGTCAAACTATCAAGATTAATGACCAGTGGCAGTGAGTCAAGATTAGTAAATACTTTTTCAGTCATCTGCATTAAAGTCTCGTGGTTAGAAAAGTTGAATTTTAATCCACATCTGCTGAAATTGGAAGCTAATTGCTTTTCCATGCACCAGTGTGGTATTTTTAAGTGCTTGAGAAAATGAAAATGTAATGTAGACTCTAATATGAAGAGAGAGTTTTAAGGAATGGTGGTTTTCATGCTGTCTCTTTAAATATTGGGATAATTCTAGTTGGGGAAGAGACTTGGTTTCCATGATTTGGAAATAATTGTAAGGTGAAGCCCAAAACATGGAAGAAGAGGGATCCTGTTTGTCTCAGTGCTGTGTCACTTGTCTTTTATTCTTCCAGCCCTTCTACCACCCTCCTTCCACTCTTCTTTTCGCTGCATGTCTGCACATTTTCCTAAGACTTATACATCAAAGACCATTCAATTTTTTTCTTTTTAAATTCCAGGTAACATTCAGTGATTTTTTCCAAAATATGCACAGTACCCATTTACTAGTTCTTGAATTTAGTGCCCATTATATTTCAGGAGCTCCACTAAGTACTGGAGATACTAAAGTAAGAAAAAAGTATTTCCTGCCTAGAGGAAACAGTTCAAGCATGAACTGTGAGCATGAATAAAGACTTAAAGGGCAGCAATACATAGAAGAGACACATAGAAAGAATGATGATGTAATACAGTTTTATTCATATTACCCCCACCCCCAAAAGCACCATGGGAAGACACAAGGATCAGTGCCTGTGGGGATCCAGGTGAAAAGCAGCACCTCAGGAAGGTCCAGAGACCAGCTCTACCCATTTCATCTGCCAGAATCTAGGTGAACAGCACCAGAAGCCCAGAGGCCAGTGGGGATGTCAGTCACACAGTAGGCCTCAAACCAGGGTGTGCAGGATGGACGGGGAAGACCAGCAGCATGAAACTGTCAGAAGCAACAGTGGAAAGCCAATCCGCGATGTTAGGTGAGCTGGCTTTGTTATTGGGAACAAAGACACACAGACTACAAGCAAGCAGATAGGGCTTTCCCTTTTATCTCTTTCTTTTCTCTTTTTTGTTTTCTTTTTTCTTATTTTTTTTTCTCTTTTCTAAATGACTAGTGGGAAATCCGGTCACAGATAACTAATCCCATCCGCAAACGCAGAAACCAAGTTCAGATAATCCCTTGCTAACTTCATCATTCTTTCACTTCTGCCCTTTTCTCTACTTTTCCTAAGTTTGTGTGATCATCCTTTGTCCTCCAGTATGGCTTTTAATTTCTTTTCAGTTATCCTTGTTTTATGTATGATCTTTCTTAAATTTTACCATCACAGGGTAAAACAAGTCTATCAAGGGGAAACACTTTGTATACAAGCTCCCAATTTACAACCTGTTCTATAATATAATGTACATTTTACAACTATGGGTAAAGGTATAAAATTAATAGTTACCACAGTTTGTCAGATTCTAAACTGTGTTTGATGCTAATTATTATTGCTAATTATACTGTATTAGCTAGGATACCATATCTGTTTTAGTCTGTTATTCTCACTTCTATAACAACACTGGGAAGTTTTAAGTAATAACCTCTCCAAACTGCTGCACCAAAGGATTGAGAACGGTGCCAAACAGATATTAATATCTCACTTTTAATTAACTGGAAAGGTATGATCTTAGGACACACACAGACCAAGAAACTCCTACACACAGTAGACATCCCCAAAGAATAAACCTTACCTAGAGAGACCTTGATACTAGTGATAAAGCTAATTATTACAAAAACTTGCAAGATCAACAAGCAGAAAATTTCTCAAACATAGGGAAAAAATCTGACATATAGATGAGTGAGACATATAACCTTCATTAGCTATAACCAATATAAATCTATACCACAACATAAAATAATCAGGATCTCAGAAATTCAGCACAAGAACATATTATTTAAAGCTGTTAGAGAAAAGAAAAAGATCACTTACAAAGAACACCTATCAGAATCATGGAAGACTGCTCAACACAAGCCCTCAAGTCAAGAAGAGCTTGGAATGAAGTATTTCAAGTCCTGAAAGAAAATAACTTTCAACCCAGATTGATGTACCATGTAAAATTATCTTTCAAAATAATGGAGAAATAAGATACTTCTATGACAAAGAACAACTGAAGAAATTAATGACTACAAGATCAACACTTAAAGACTATTGAAAGATATTCCAGACAGAGATAAATATGACCACAATTCCAAGAACAATGACAGAAAGAAACCATTAAGCAGGACAAACAATTAAACAGAGGATGAAAAGCAGGGAATCAACAACAAGAAAATAACATAACAAGTATAAGCCAATAAATTTCAGTTGTTGCCATCAATGTAAATGGACTCAGTTCACTAATCAAAAGAAACAGACTGACAGAATGGATCAAGAAACATAAATCCAACAATATGCTGTATTCAAGAAATACATTTAACTCAAAAAAGAAAATGATACATTGAAAGTTAAGGATGGAAAACAATAACTCCAAACAACAGGATCCCAGAAAGAAGCAAGGGTGACTATTATGCTTGCAAACAATGTGAACTTCAAATCAAGAATGATCAAAAGAGATAAAGAAGGTCACTACATACCTGTTAGGGGAAAACTCATAATTATGTATGCAAACAACAATATAATACAAATAATAATAGAAATGAAAAATCAAAAGATCCATAACACAGTTGTAATGGGAAATCCTATTACCCCACTGTCACAAAAAGATAGATCAGTCAGACAAAAAATAAGCAATGAAATATCAGAGTTGAATCAAACTTGTGAACAAATGGACTTAATCCATGTTTACAAGACATTCCACCCCAAAACATCAGAATACACATTCTTTTCAGCTGCATATGGGATGTTCTCTAAATTAGATCACATACTAGCCCACAGAACATGCTGAAGTAAGTCAATGGAATTGAAATTATCCAACACACACTATCTGAACATAGTGCAATGAAATTGGAAATTATTGACAAAAGAAACCAAAAAAATTCATAAACACATGGAAATTAAATAGCAACCTCATGAAAAACCAATGGGTCATAGATGGAATAAAATAAGAAATTACACAATATCTACAAGTAAATGAAAATGCAGATACACATGCTGGAACCTGTGCTACACTATGTAAGCAATCCTGAGGGAAATTTACAGAGATGAATTTGCACATCAGAAAAACAGAAGGAGCACAAGTAAACAAAATAACAATACACATCAAGCTTCAAGAAAAAGAAAAGCAAGTGAAGACTAAGACCCATAGAAAGGAGGAAATTACAATGATCAGAGCAATAATTAACACACTGAGACTAAGAAAACATTATAAAGAATTAATGATTTAAAGATTTGTTTCTTTGAAAGAATAAATAAAATTGTTAAATCCTAGTCAACCTTATCAAAAAGAAAGAAAGAAAGAAAGGAAAGAAAGAAAGAAAGAAAGAAAGAAAGAAAGAAAGAAAGAAAGAAAGAAAAGACTCAAATTCATGCAATGAGGAATAAAAGGTTGAAATCACTACAGATCCTGTGGAAATTCAGATCATTAATACCTATTTCAAAACTCTTTACTTTCATTGACTGGAAAACAAAAATAAAATGGATAAATTCCTAGATATGTATGAGTTGCCAGAGCAGAATCAAGAAGATATAAAAATTCTGAATAGCCCAATATTAGTCAATGAAATTCAAAATGAAATTAAAAAGTTACCAGCAAAGAAATATTCACTTCCTGATGGATTCACTGATGAATTCCACAAGACATTTAAAGAATATTTAATGGCAGTACTCCTTGAACTCTATAAAGAAATTGAAATGGAAACAATGCTCCCTACTCATTCCTGGAGACAAGTATTACCCTGATACCAAAACCAGATAAAGAGTCAAAAAAAAAAAAAAAGAATTACAGGCCAATCTCCCCTGTATTGTGTTGCACCATAGGTGCAACAATTCTCAATAAGCTACTAGCAAACAGAATGCAGCAAATTATCTAGAAGTTTATACACAATGACCAAGTGGAATTCATCCCAGGAATGCAGAGATAGTTAATATAAATCAATTAATTCATAATTATAATATGCAAATCAATAAATGTAATATACTGTATCTGTGGAGCAAAGATGAAAACCACATGACATCTCATTAGACACAGAAAAAGCTTTTGTCAAAGTTCAACACTCATTCATGATAAAAATTCTACAGATAATCAAAAATAGATGCCCTTTATCTCAATCTGATAAAAGTCATCTGTGACAAAACAACAGTCAACATCATGCTAAATGGGTAAAAACTGAAAGATTTCACTCTAAAATCAGGAACTGGGCAAGGATATGCACTCTTACCACTCCTATTCAATATAGTTCTGGAAACACTATCCAGAGAAATTAGAAAGACAGAGAAATAAAAGGAATAAAGATCGGAATTTAAGAAGTAAATTGTCATAATTTGCAGATGACATGACAATATACACAGAAGACCCCAAAAACTCTGCTGAAAGTCTACTAGATTTAATAATCAAATTCAGTAGCACAGCTGGATACAAATTAAACACTCTAAAATCAATAGCATTCATATACACAACAAATTCACTGAGAGAGACATTAGGGAAACCACATCTTTCAAAGTAGAACTCAAAAAAGTGAAATACTTAGGAGTCAGTGCAAGAACGGAAGGGAAGGAAATGTATATCGAAAATTACAGTACTCTGAAAAAGGAGATCAAAGAGGATAGCACAAAATGGAAATATATTTCTTGCTCATGGATAGAAAGATCCAACATAGTAAAAATTGCCTTACTCTCAAAATTGTTATACAGATTAACTGCAATCTTGATGAAAATACCAATAGCATATTTCATAGAACTAAAATTCACTTGGCACCAGAAGAAATCTAGAAGAGCAAAGGAAATCCTAGGTGACAAAGGCAAAATAAGAGGCATCACAAACCCTTACTGGAAATTATACTACAAAGCTACTGCAATAAAAAAAAGAAAGAAAGGAAAAAAAAAAGGAAACAGACTTGAGGACCAGTGGAACAGAATATAAGATGCAGACACAATTTACAACTACAAAGGCCACCTTATCTTTGACACAGGGTTGAAAAATGTTCACTGGAGAAAAACAAAACCTCTTTAATAAATGTTTCTTGAAAAAACAGCTCTTTACATGTCAAAGACTAAAACTAAACTCATGTCCATCACCATACAGTAAACTAAAGTCAAGATGTATTAAGAACCTGAATATTAAAACAGAAACACTAAATCTAGTGAACAGAAAGTAGGTAGAAAACTTGATGAATAGGTGTAGGTAGAGAGTTCATGAATGAAACCCAGACTACATGAGAAATAATTTAAAGAATTGACAATCAGGATCTCATCAGATTGAATTTTTTTACACAGCAAAATAAATCACTAACAAAGTGAAATGAAAACCCACACAGTAGGAAATCTGCCTCTACTTGCTGGACACCACCACTGGAAGGCCCTTTCCTCTGTGAATCCAGCACAGGCAGAGGGAACCAGGGGATACCTCTGCCTGCCAGGCACTGCTACCGGGAGGCCCCTTCTTCTGTGCACCACCCAGTGCGGGTCAAGGGAGACACACAGATCCACCTCTGCCTCCTGTGTGCCATCACCAAAAGGCCACATCCTGCAGGTGGCCATGTGGGCAGAGAGAACCACCAGATCCACCTTCACTCTTGGGGAGCTGCCACGGGAAGGCTCCTTCCTGCGGCCAGCCAGCAAGAGCAGGGACTCACAAACAGGTAAGCCCTTTGCAACCGTAGGCCACCACTGGAGGTCCTTGGTTCCCTCAGGCAGCCATCACCCAAAGCAGAATCAGACAAACACACTCCTATGTGTTTGCCACCATCGTGGGTGGGAGTCCCAGTGTAGACATACAGACTGAGAGAAGCAGCCCCACCTCCATGAACCCCTGATCATCAGTGAAGTCACAGTGCAGCTGCATAGTTCTGAAGAAGCCTGCTCCATGCCCTGCTATCTCCCTGTAAATATGGAATTAGAGGATCCCAGGTGTCTGTCTCATCCCCCCTAAACTGCCTGGGGGCAGCCAACACAGGAATTGCCTGGGGCCCCACAACTAGCTTGTTGGGAGGAACCCAGGAGAATGTCAAGAAGAAGGAGCAAAAGGCAAACTGAGACCTCTAGCCCACACAGAATAAGTCTGGGAGATACAGTCATAGAAGATAATGGAAGTCACCACCTGAAATCTCTGAGCGGATAGTACAGAAGTAAGGAAACAACTTTGTGAGATTGTAAAAGCAGTCAAGTCAGAAATAATGTTTCAGGTAAATCAAGAAATCACAAACATACTGAAAGAATTGTTTAGCAGGTCTAAGGAAAACAGAGACAATGAAGAAGAGCATAGGAAAATGATGGAAACCTTGAATTAATGTAAAAAGGAATTACATGCCTGAAACAGAGTCAAAGAGAGATGCAGGAAATTAAAACATCAATTGAATGCTGGCTAAACTGCTTGAAAGAGACTGAATATAGACTTCCAAATCTTGAAGACAGGATTGTAGCTAGTGATAGTGAAAGGAGAGATCTCTTAAAAATAACACAGAATCAGAAAATTCACTGGCTACAAGATGATGCAAAGAAGCATAACTTAAGAGTGATAGGTGTAGGTGAAGAAGCAGGGGTCAACATAAATGAAATTAAAAGGATATTCACAGAAGTAATAGAAGAAAACTTCCCAAACATGGTAAGTAGATCTGGCATGCAGATAAGTGAGGCATATAAGACTCCAAATAACAAGTAAATCTACACCCAGACATAAAATAATCAAGATCCCAGAAATTCAGCACAAAAATAGAATATCAAAAGCTGTTAGAGAAAAGAGACAGATCACCCACAAAGGAAAACCAATCAGAATCACAGCAGACTTTTCAACAAAAAAAATTAAGTCAAGAAGAGTTTGGAGTGAAATGTTTAAACCCAAAAGAAAACAACTTCCAACCCAGATTGATCTACCCTGCAAAACTATCTTTCAAAATTGATGGAAAAATAAAATACTTCCATGATAAAGAACAACTGAAGGACTTCATGACTACCAAACCAACCCTACAGAGAGTGCTAAAAGATATTCTAGAGAGAGAGAGAAAGCTGACCATGGTTCCAGGAACAGCAGCAGAGGAGGATCACCAAACAACACAGGCAACTGAATGAAGGGGAAAAGTGGAGGGCCAACCACAGGAGGATAGCAGGGCAGAGACAAACCAATGTATGTCGGTTGTAACCATTAATGTAAATGGCCTCAGGTTAGCAATAAAAAGAAACACAGGGAGAGTGGATCAAGAAACAAAATCCATTGACACACTGTACACAAGAAACACATTAAACTGGAAAGGAAATGCATAGACTGAAAATCAAAGGAGAGAAAACAATTGTTTCATGTGACAGGAGACAAACAAACAAACAAGCAAAAGACCTGCAAGAGTAACTTGCCCATCAACTGCAGAATGGATAAGAAAGATATATTATTTTCATGCAGTGGAAAGCTACTCAGCAATAAGGTAGAATAATCTTAAGGCTCCTGTAGGTAAATGGACGCAACTGGAGACCATGTTCATGGCCAAAACAGTTCAAACTCATATGTGTGAACCCTAGCATAAGAAACAGAAGCAGTTAATGGGATCCGAAAGCAAAATAGTTAATGTAAGAGCAAAGGGAGGAACACCTGGGAGGGAAAGGTGGAAACTACTGTCAATTTCCTATTGTCTTATGTTGAACTCTTGCATTGTTTACACAATTTTGTTAAGGTTTGGCTTTGTTCTGTCTTGTTTTTTTTTTTTTTTTGATTCTATACTGTCAGATGGTAGGGGCAACTATTTTGAATATAATGGGATATATTATGGTAATCATAGTTTCCTATTATATTGCTTTGAATTTCCAGTTAAATGTGCTTTTAATGCTTTCATTTATTTGCTTGATTGGTTTTATTCTGTTTTGTTTGATTTTATTATGTGTAATGGTATGAATAGCTATTTTAAAGAAAACAAGACTTTATGGCAGCCATTGCTGATTTACTATCATCTTGCTTTGAAGTCCTACCATGCTTTTGTCCTTCTGCTTTGATTGTTTCTATCCTGTTGTGTTTTATTTGATTTTATTATGTGTATGATATAGACAAATTTTTTGAGGAAAATGAGATATTATAGTAAACATTGTCCATTTCTTGTTATTTGGTTTTGAAGTCCTGTAATGCTTTCATTCTTTTGAATGGTTTTATACTATATTGTTATGTTTGATATTAATGTGTGTGAGGGTATGCTCAACTATTTTGAAGAAGAGACATTATGGTAGTTACTGTTGATATCTTGTTATCTGGTTGTAAAGTGCTGTGTTGCTTTTATTGTTCTGTTCTGATTTGCTTTGTTATATTATCTTTTGTTTTATTCTCTTTAAAATAAAAATTTAAACAACAACAACAAAAAGAATATCCACACAGTGGGAAAATATTTAGCCAATTGTCCCCTAGACAAAGGCCCTCTATCTAGAACATACAAAGAATTGAAAAAAAAATGAGCCCTTCCAAATTCAAAGACCCAATAGGAAAAATGAGCATCTTAGATGAATACATATTTCTCAGATGAAAAAATACAAATGGCAAATAAATATATGAAAAACTTATCAACAATACTTGTCATATAAGAAATGCAAGTTAAAACAATACTGAGATTCCATCTCACCACAGAAAAAATGATAACCATCAAGAAATCAACCATTAACAAATGCCAGAGGGCCTGTGGGGAAATAATGTATTTCACTAGTGGTTGGAGCAAAGACTAGTGCAATTACTGTGAAAATCACAATGGAGATTCCTCAAAAACTAGCATTCGAGATCCCATTCCACTCACCTATTCCCCTTCTTGGTATCTTCCCAGAAGAATTAAAAACATCACACCACAGTGATATATGTGCACCCATGTTTATAGCAGCACAATTTGTAATAGCCAGATCTTGGAAACAACTCAAAAGCTCATCAACTAAGGAATGAATAAAGAGGACATGATACTCATAGGTGGAATCAATCAGACTCACATCTGTAAACATCATATTGTCTCCTTTCTGTGAGAAGTAGAAAGAGTAAATGAGCTATAAAATGGACAACAGATATTGTGAAATGGGAAGAAATTGTTCAAAGGGAAAAAGGGACTAAGATGGGTGAAAGGGATAAAGAAAGTCAAAAGTCAGTTACACTGTTGGTGTGATAGTTCATTCAAAGGGAAGATCTGTGCTAACATCAATTGGAGAAATTTTTATACTCATGTTTTGTACCCTAAGCAACTATTTTAAAGATAACAGCATACAATGTAGTAACTATTGGTGTTCTATTATTTTGTTATGAAACTTTGTTTTACCTTTTTTTCCATAAAATAGAAATAATGCTTTTATTGCCCTTGCTTTAGACAAAAATAATAAACATTTGTTTCTCTACACGTGAATTCCCTAATTCAGTAAAATAAACCAAATAAAATAAATATAATATAAATAATATACTATTCTTCCTTAGGAAAGTACCATACTTGAGAGTTTTTCCAGAAGATGGACTTGATTGACTTAAGAATAATGTTAACACCATTTGATTGAAGCCACTTACAATTAATCATAATAAAAATTATTTAAAATGGTATTGTTAACAAATAGTAGTTTCCTGGGGTCATTCTTGCCAAGTTCTCAGTTTGCAGAATAAAGAACTGGACAAGACACACAGAAAAGGTGCAGGGATGTAATTTTCTTTCCAAAGACCCACTTGGCACCACATTTAAAAATACTCTATCAGAAGACTTGCTTTGCTTCCCACCATTTGTGAATGCAGAATTATTAATAGCACTTTTCTGATTGGTTCTGTGTACAGTGCTCATGAGCCACAGTCATCGTGAATAATGTGTTTTATCCTTGTTCCCCAGATCTTCATGATTTTGACACATTGGGCCCTATCATTTGATCTCTTAGACTTGACCCTGAACTCCTATGAGCTAAGATTATGATCTAACCCATAGAATATCAAAAGTGATCCTCAAAGTTCAGCTTTCTCATATTTTTCATAACTATTTGAATAACCTTGCAGCATCTTAAAATATCATAGCTAAATTTAAAAATAATCTTCTGAATTTAAAATCAGATTTCCCATATTTTTAATTTCTTGCTGAAAAAATTCTACTGGATGGGCAAAGTAGATATTACGACAAGAGTTGCAATTGAATTTTGGGTAGAATTAATGAATTCTCAGATAAAATATTCTTTTCTTAACTTCTGGTGCAGTGATTTTTCATTTATACCATTTGGAAGCTAAGGTCTGAAAATACTATTCTATAAAAAATGAAATTACTTTTTCATAGAAAAATATTACATTAGTGAAAGGAACTCATCTTTGCATTAAACTATAGCCAGAGAGTTAAAATATTTCTGTAACATACTTTTTCTTAAATAATTTTTGTTTCAAAATTATCACAAAAATTGTGATAGAGTCCCTAACACAGTCTCTAAACATTAAACTCAGAGTAATAAAAAGTAAAATGGTGTTTGTCAGTGGCTGGATGGTGACAGAAAATAGACATTTTAAATAGTAGAGATACTCAGTGGTAAGATGACTAGAAATGAAATTGTAATATATAAAGTGGTGAGTATAGATAATATCTTTGATAAACTTTTACTGCATAATTTTTCATATCCTTGATCCTAATTCACTGATTTTAAGAAACATAACAAGATTTCCTTGAGCAAGGTCAACAATATTGAATAAATACTTGATAAGAATGGGTTAGCAATGGTTGTTTCTTTCTCAATGACCTAGCCATGGACACAGAATGAGTGACAACAGCATCTCTCAAATATATTTAGAAATAAAAGTAAAACCAATGGACAGCTTTAGAGTCATTTATAAACAAATTCAACCAAAATTTATGCAGAACTATGTACTTAGTGTCAGGTTTTTTATTTTTTTTTCAATAATGTCACTGGGAACAGACACTATGAAATGTCAATGCTTGGTACACAAATGGTGCTGGAAAAACTGCAAAGCTACATGCAGAAAAATAAAACTAAGTTCTCATCTCATACTTATGTAAAAATCAACTCCAATGGATTAAAGATTTAAACCACAATCTGAAACTGTAAAATTGGTAAAATAAAACCCAGAGAAAAGACTTCATGAGTTGCTTTGTACATAATTTTGAATATGATGCCTCCTCACTTCCAAAGCACAGATACAGAAGCAAAATTAGATAAATATGATTATATCAAATTTTAAAAGTTCATACACAACCAAGAAAAAATTCAATGGCATGAAAAAACACCCTAGAAAATGAAAGAAAATATTTTCACTCCCTATATCTAATAAAGGCTTAATGTACAACTATATATGAGGCTTGTAAAACAAAACAATACAAAACAAATAATACAGTTCAAAAGTGGCCAAAGGACCTGAATAGACATTTATCAAAAGAAAATTAACAGCAACAACAGGAAGTATATAAAAACTTTCACTGTCACCAATTAAATATATCAAATAAAATAAAATATATAGTATTTCTTAAAATAGTCACTAATCAACAGAATTAAAAATAAAAAAAAACTTTGACAAGAATGTGTTTCTAGTGAACAGTCATATACTGTTGGAAAGTAAATTGATAAACAGTATAAAATTTCTTCAAAAAATTAAAACCAGAAACCTATCATATGAGCTATCAACCCAGCATTTGAGTACATACTGAAAGAAAATGGAATTAGTATGTCAAATGATAAACCTGTATGTACTTTGATGTTTATTTCAGCATTATCACAATAGATAGAATCACCAAATACATGTAGATAAACCTGAAGACACTGTATTACATTACATGATAACCTAGTCACAGGAAAACTAATACTTACCACAGGACCTCTCTCATACATGAAATATACAAAAAGTTAAACTAATATGTATAAGTAAGCAATAGATGGTTGGAGTGATAAGATTAAAGAAATTTTGTTCAAGAAACAAAATTTACACAAGAATATTATGTTCAAGAAATAATGTACTGTATATTTCAAATTTCTAAGAAATTAATTTTAAATTTCCTTACAAAAATAAGCATTGAGTTATTGCATATGTTTAACAGCCTCATTTAACAATTCCATAAAGTATACATGTATCAAAAGATCACATTTTGCAGCATAAATATATAGATTTTTACTTTTCACTTAAAATTAAGACATAGCATATTATTTTCATATATTATAATTCTAAAATGAAAAATAATAAAAACAATGATACAGAATTTCAAAGCAAAATAATGGAAGATTAACACTGGTTAATACACTGCATACTGTTTTCTTCAAAGTAATTGTCCAGATTACAAGATGCAGGCATAAAAAATGATCAAACAATCACACAATGAAAGCACAAATGTTCTTTTTGATAAACTAACAGAGATTAGCAGTACAGTTATCTATATCTAGATAGATCTATATATCTATCTATATATCGATTTGATTTGGATTTAATTGGTGACAATGAAAGTTTTTATATATCTATATCTGTATCAATATCTATATCTATCTTCCTTTTCCTTCTTTCTTTTCACGTTTCCCCTATCCCAGTTGTTCTTTCCTTTTGAAACATTGCTTTTCCTTTCACTTTCATAATATCTATTGTATATTTTGGATCTTATTTACTCTTTCAGTTTTTTATACTAGAGAGACAATATGATATTTACACATGTGAGTCTGATTTGTTTCACTTATGAGTATGGTCTCAAGTACAATCATTTACCTCTAAAAGCCTTGAGTTTATCATTCTTTATGGTTGAGTAGTATTCAATTGTATAAAAATATCACATTTTTAAAAAATCTATTCCTCAGTTGATGGACATTTGGGTTGTTTCCAAGATCTGGCTATTACAAATTGTGCAGCTATTAACATGAGTGTACATATATTATTGCGGTATGTTTTCAGTTCTTCTGGGAAAATAACCAGAAAGGAAATAGGTAGGTAAAATCAGACCCCTAATCCTAGGTTTTAAAAGAATATTTACAATGATTTTCATAGTTGTTATACCATTGTATACTCTTACCAAAAGTGGAGAAGTTTTCCTTTTACCCACAGTCCCTCCAGCATTTGTTATTGGTTGATTTCTTGATGACAGTCATTCTTCCCTGAGTGAAATGGAATCTCTGTTGTTTTAATTTGTACTTCTTGAATGCCCAATGTGTTGGTTACTTTCTCTCATTGCTGAGACAAAAAAAATCACGCCCAAAATCAAGGAAAGAAAGGTTTATTTAGCTTTCAGTTTGTGGAGGTTTCAGTCCATACTTGGCTGGCTCCAGGGCAGGGTGGCTCATGGCAGAGGGCAACAGGTTATGGCAGCAGCACATACAAAAAAGCAGTGAGAGAAAAAAGGGAGAAGCACAGAGAGAAGACTCTTTCTGTCCCTTACACTGTATGTAGGCCACACCCAAACTAGATTGGGTGTAGCACTCACCCATAAATCGAGCATTAGACCATGAATCAAACATTCTAGAAGCCTGGCTCCATAACTGCATGTGGGTTTGAGGGGACATTCAGACACAAACCATAATAACCAGAGATGCTGAACATTTTTCATATATTTGTATATATGCATTAACTTAAACCAGTAAGTTGCCATAAGGCTATGAGTATAAAAGTAGTGTGTTGGGGGTGTTGGACACATACTTCCATATGGAATATTCCTTTACTATCAATTTTAAAATTTCATCTTAAATTCTTTTCTGGGGAAGGAAGAACTTGGAATTGATCTCAGGACTTTGCACTTGACAAGCAGGTGTTTCTGTGCTGAGCTCCATTCCTAGCCCCATTTGAAATTCTTAACACCTTGTAAAATCACAAGAACAATAAAGTAAACATTTTTAGGGGTTAGTAAATTTGAGGACTGCAAAAGAAACTTTAGTTTTGGAAAAAAATAGAAAATATAGGACACATAGTGGCCATGGAGAAGGATTATTGCAACATAAAATAAAAAAGAAATTTTATCTGAGAAAACAGTAATAGAGATTTGTGACCAGTAGCTTCTCAGAGAGAAAAAAAAGGGGCAGTTAGAAATAAATAGGTTAATTTTAATAGGTTTAGAAGTTCTGATTGATCTTCCAGAGCTTTTGTTGAAAATATAGCAAGAATAAATTTATAATTTAGCTTATTTATTTTATTGAAAAAGATAAGACAAAATTTCATAACAAAATAATAACTATAGTTAATACATTGCATGTTATTATCTTTAAAGTGGTTGCTTAGGGTGCAAAATATGGGTATACAAATCTCTCCAATTTATATTAGCATGAAGTTTTCTTTTTAATAAACTAACAGACACTAGTAGTATAACTGACTCGCATTTTTCCCGTTTCCCTACTGTCTTTTCCTCTTCATCCATCCTAGGTCCTTTTTCTTTCTGAATGATTCTTCCCATTTCACAATATCTATGTCAAATTTTAGACCTCATTTACTCTTTCCATTTCTCACACAAGGGAGATATTATATGATGCTTACATGTGTGAGTTTGATTAATTTCACTTATTAGTATGGACTCAAGTTGCATCTATCTACCTAAAAAGTCTAAAGTTTATCCTTCTTTATGGTTGAGTAGTACTCTATTGTATAAAAATGCCACATCTCTTTTTGTTGTTATTATTGTTGTTGTTTATGGAAATAAAGTTTCATTGGAAGAGAGTCATGCTTTCTTGTTTACAGATTATGATTTCTGTCATGCTATAGCACTGGTTGATGTCAGAGTTAAGTAGTTACAGCAGAGACTAAACATCCCCAAAGCTTCCTTGTTCCCCTCCCAATAATGCTAATAAAATACTTACTACCTGGCCAGAAAAAAAAAAAGTTTTCTGACACTTTAATCTAGTCTTTATTTTGTAGTATAAAAGGGATAACCTTTCTCCTACATTACTCTGAAGGACTCCTGGTCTCACAAACCTATCAATATACCACATATTTTTATCCATTCCTCAGTTAATGGGTATTTGTGATGTTTCCAAGATTTAACTATTACAAATTGTTCTGCTATAAACAGGGGTGCACGTATATTGCTGTAGTATGTGTTTTCAAATCTTCTCAGAAGATACCCAAAAGGGGAATAGCTGGGTTGAAGGAAACCTCTAATCCTTGTTTTTTGAGAAATCTCCACAATGATTTCCACAGTGACTGTACCAGTCTACACTCCCACCAACAGTAGAGAGGGTTCCTTTTGCCCCACCAAGTTAATTATCCTGATTTAATAGATTTTGATATCTCAAATAGGTTAGTGACCTTAGAATAGTCAAAATGTTTTCAATTCTGTATTATTAATAAAACTTATCTTCAAAACAAGTGAGTTTCAAGATGTCGGAGGAGACTTATCAGCGTTTTACCCCTAGAATTCCAAATGAACCACTGGCCATTACATGTCTAATATTCAACTTGTTATTATTTCTTTTAGTCCATCAAATCAAAAGTTTACCATATAACTCAGAGTGCCTATACCATCCTGCATGCCACACCCAAAGACTAAGAATTGCATCATTTTCTGTCCTCATCAGCATTGATGTTACTGGTTTAGATTCCAATATTTCTAACTTGTATCTTCAAATCATTTGTTCAATTAATTCAGATGTCATTTGCTTCATTGTCAAGTATTCAGATTTTTAAAACACAGCCTCTATTAGACGTATCTTTTGGAGGGATTTCTTTCTGCTGTGTAGCATGTGTACTCACTTCATTGCCAGTGACTTTCTCAGAGCTTACCAATTCTTCTTTCTACTTTGTACATTTGTTGTTACATTAAAATTTATCAACATGTCCAAGGCCATACAGATTTTCTCCTATCTTCTTGAATTTTATAGCTTTAGGCATTATAGTAAATATGTGGCCCATTTTGAATTAATAACTTTAATGAAAGTATAAATCTTCTGCCTTGATTTTTTTATAGATTTCCAGTCATACCAGCATCATTTGTGAAACGGCTATCTTTGGTGACTGTATTACTTTTACTCCTTTTTCACAGATTAGTTGACTCTTATTATGTGCTACAGTTTTTTGGGGGGCTCTCCTTTCTATTCAGCTGATCCTTATACTGATTATTGTGACTGTATAGTCAATCTTGAGGTCAGTATGTTTCCTCTAACTTATTTCCCTCAAAAACTCAATCACTTATTCTTGATTTTTACCATTCACAATAAACTTGTAAATCAAATGGTAGTATCCAAAAATAACTTTCTGGGATTTTGATTGGAATTTTATTAAGTTTATAGCTGAAGCTGGGAAAGACAGACATATTGATAATATTAAATCTTTTCTCTGTGAGTGTACATTAGTTCTCTACATATGTATTTGCTTTCATCAGAATCTTGTTTTTCTCCTATAAATTTTATTCATACTTTTCACTTACATAGATATATATTTTATTAGGGAGTTGCTAGCCTAAAAGTGTGTTTTTAATTTTAATTTATTTTTATTGGTGGCATATAGTAACACATGGAGGTGACTGGTTTTCTTAAATTTACATATAGCAAACTGTTTATGATTATTATTAGTTCAAAGATTTTTGCAACATAATTGTGGATCTTCTGCATGGACAATTTTGCAAACTACAAGAAAATTAGGTTTTATTTCTTCTTTCTCAACATCCATATATTTTACTTTCTTTATTATGTCATTGTATCAATTAGGACTGATGCTGAAAAGGAATGGATATCTTGTTTTTAATCTTCACAGAAAAGCTTCCCTGTTAAGTATGTGAATCTGGTTTTGGCTTATGAAGATGTTCTTCATCTACTTCAGAAAATCTTTGCTATCCTCAGTTTTTTTAGAGTTGTACTTTGTAAATGACATTGGAACAGGTAATTTTTCATGTTAAAGATAAAAATACCTAATAGAAATGTAGATATAATCCAGCTAAAATCATTCACTTTCTTTCAGGATCATATGCCTTTCTCTTTGAAGAACTATGGCTAGAGTAGTCTATGATAGTAAAGTCAGTATACAGGACAGAGCTGGAAATCTACATTTCCACAATTTATGGGACCAAAGGTGATGATATTTTTCTCTTGGCTAGACAGACCTTTGCAGAAGAAAGCCTTTTTTTTTTGTACTGTGCATCAAACTCACAACCATGAACCTGCAAGGTAGGTGCTTACGCCACTGAGCTAAATCCCTGGCCCCAGGAAAGCCAAATTTAAGTCATCTTAAAAACTTTTCTTTTTGAAATACCATGATGGGAGGCAAGATGATCTCAGAAGAAAGGGTATTGCTTTCATCTGATTCAGCTTCTGAGGGAGATGAACCCCAAATTGTATGACAACCCTTATTTTTGTATTGCTTAATAAAGGAATTCAAAGTTCTCAGTTCATAGGTGAACTCAGATGATTTATATGTGCTTTGAAACAAATTTATGATTAGGAACAGAATACATAAAATGAGATTTAAAAGAGAAAATAAAATTAGTACAGAAATAGATTTTTAAAAGTAGAAAAATAGCCAGGAATATAGCTCAGAGGTAAAAGTTCCTGCCTAGCAAGCTCAAGACTGTGTTTTATCTCTGGTACAAAAAAAAAAAAGTAGAAAAACAGAATCTGAAATACAGAAGACAGACAAATGTACAATAATTTGAAAAATTTTTCATGAATATTCCTATCATTATACTCATCCTGTTCTTAAATTCTCTTTCTGTAGCACTTAAATCTATGTTACAATCTGTCTGAACAAAAATATAATACTTTCCTACTATATACATAATACAAATTTCTAGTTTACTTTTAAAATTATAATAATTTTATATAAATCTCAGAAAAAAAACTGGCATTTATAATTTTTTTAATAATGGATTTGAAACAAAATTATTGCTGTTTCTATATTTATTGTCTATTTTCTCCCAAAAGATTAAATTGTTCATGAGATTAAAAGTATTTCATGTTAAGATAGTATAGTAAATTGTTCCTCTTCCAAACAAAATTTCCAGAGGTCTGTTTTGCAGCCCATCCCACGATCTTGAGAGTGTGTGTGATGATAAACCAATTTGCCAGCTTGAATAAAGAAGCACCCAGGGAAATTGAGTCAGCACAGTTTTGGGTGTGGCTGAAGGGAATTACTGAAGACAAGAGCCTGGGTGTGAGTGGCATGGAACAATAGGCTTGTTCTCTGAAAGGAAGAAAAGGGCAAGAGAAAGACTGGCTTCTGCAACGTGGAGGAGCTCT
Source organism: Hydrochoerus hydrochaeris (assembly GCA_004027455.1). Taxonomy (NCBI): domain Eukaryota; kingdom Metazoa; phylum Chordata; class Mammalia; order Rodentia; family Hydrochaeridae; genus Hydrochoerus; species Hydrochoerus hydrochaeris. The sequence continues at coordinate 25,966 of PVLA01012353.1, read as the reverse complement.
GTTCTGCCTTGGAAGTCACCCACCGTGTTCAGTGCATACTCTTCATCTTGCCCTCATAAACCCCGCAGCTTTTTATTGCAGCCTTTGTATCCTCCTCATCAGGACTCACGGACACTACATTGCGCTACAAGCCTTCAGCTGGGTCCTTCAGAAAGACCCTCTTGCGCACTAAGTCTGTGGGCTGCTGAGGTAACTCTATCTTGTAAATCCTTATATACTGTATATCTTGCATGAAATCCTGTTTCTCTAGTATGCATTCACTGATATAGTGTGAGATCAATTTCAGTTACAGGTTACTGAAGAAATAGTTTTTCTTTCCTTTTTTGCAACTTTAGAAATCTAAAACACTTGATTTCCATTTTTTTCTGAGAGATTTTTCCATTATTTTCTTGAATATATGATTTTGGATTTCTCTTGATCATTTAATGCACATAGCTGTGTTAAAAGAAGGAACTTTGGCAACGAAAAACAAAAGTTCCTTCTGGTAAAATGTTCCAAACACAGGCACATTTCGAGTCTATTATTTAACTGTATTATTCTGCCAGCAGGGAGCTCTAAAAATGCTTACAGAAGATGAAAGTCAAGGAAGACACAGAAATGGATCTTAACAACTAAACTGTTTTCCAGAAACCCTGATATTAACTGAAATTGTTTATAAGACTGATTCGTGCCTTGGGCATTGTGCTTTTACAGCAAGTAAAAGCAATAAATAACTCAAAAAAGGTTTTTCTTTTTTTTTCCCCCTAACTCAAATGACTTAGCTACCTGACTTTCTCCTCCTGCTCTTAATTAGACAGTGTAAGCAACCATATATTATTCTGGTCCCTACTGCTCTCCATATGGTCAATTTTAGGACAATTTTGTTTTTGTCAAAGAAAAATGAAGGTTGTTGAAAAGCAAGTCACCAAAGGGAGAGTGGAAAGCATATTGGGCTTTGAATCTGAAGACGCAGGTTTCAGAGTCTAATTTTTTGATTCTGCTGTTACGATGTTTTTGATTCTGTACAATATTTCTCAGAACTTCACTTTTATTTGCCATGAAAGGTATTTGTGGAAATCAAAGATAAATTGTATGGAAAATTGAATAGCATTGTTGTCTTTCTAGTGACTCTTCCAATAATTATGGTCACTGAATATTTTACCTATTAGGCAAATGTAAAAGAGTAATTAACATATAATGATTTCAAGATACTGAAATCTCAGAAATAACTTGAATCCTTAATGGACAGCAAAACTCCTTTTCTGAAAGTTATTGGTGGTCTTTATGTGTCTCACTTTTGTCCTGTAAATTTATTCCCTTTAAAGCCTTATACGTTTTGTGGTTTTGTGTTTTATTTAACCCTGATTTTCTCTTTTTTCTGTTTTTATACTTTAAGATAATTGTAAGTGATTAGTATTAAGATAAAATCATAGATTATGCAATAGGTACTTAATAAAAGTTATTCAATGAGCAAAGACAACATCAACTAGTCTTAAATGGTGAGCACCTAACTACTGCCTTTTTTGTTTGTTTTTGTTTTTCTTATGACATTGAGCTATATCCCCCACCAATTGTACCACTTTAATACTCACTAAAATATTTAAATTATTTCATGTAAGTTTTGATACTTAAGCTCAAACTGTTATGGTTGATACATTGTGTCAACTTGAGATGTTTAGAAGTTTAACTGAGAGACTCAGCAGAGAGCCAGGATCCTTCCTTTGTAAATATCCTCATCCTGTGCAAGAGGAGGGTATAGAGTTGTTGTGAGTGCTACACTCACCCTGGAGGAGAGGGGGTGGCCTGTGTACAATAAGGGAGGAGATGAGGCTTGTTTCCCCTTTTTTGCTCTGGCTGCTGCCTTGAAGTGTTGCCCAGTGCCATGCCACCCTGCCTTGCAGCCAGCTAGTTATGTATTGAAACCTCCTCCAATAAACAATAAGCTAAATAAACCTTTCCTTCCCTAATTTTGGGTGCCAGGTGTTTTGTCCCAACAACGAGAGAAAAGTAACCAAGATACAAACCTTTCAAACTTGGCATGGTGGTGCATGCCTGTAATCCCAACACTCAGGAGGCTGAGGCAGGAGGATTGTTGAGCTCAAGACCAGCCTAGGCTACAAAGTAAGTTCAAGGCCAGCCTGAACTGCATAGTGAGATCTAATGTCAAAAAAAAAAGAACAAAATTTGCTGTTGTGTATATACTATTAATTAGATATCACTATGGTTTTATAGTTTGAGGTTAAATTTATGCAAAATGCAAAGATTTTAAATTTTCTATTCAATATATTTCAACAAATGTTTAAGTCTAGCTAACCCCTACACTTACTAAGAGAAAGGATATTACTTAAAATTTCATTCAGTGCATTCTATTTACTTGCATTAAGTGGCTAAAAATGTTTCTTCATAAGAGGATTACTTGGGTGTCTTTGAATTTTTCATAAAGGAAATTGTGTGGCATCTGTTAAGTAATGTTTTTTTTTCACTCAGCATAATATTTGATGGTTCATTTCTGACATAAATTTACTTTTTTTTTTTTTTGCAAAAGTGTTACTCTTCTAACTTTCTATTTTGTAAATATAATGTCATTGGGGTTGCCATTCTAGGCTAGCACATTTTAAATAGTTTTGTTTACTGATTGGTGAGTTTAACTTTCTGTACAATTTTAAGCATTTATTTATTTATTTATTATTTACTTATTTATCCATCATGGGCAATAAAATCAAAGTCATTTGCATTCTAAGCCTGTGAAGTACCATTAAACTAAATCCCAGACTAATTAGTTTTATTTGTATATATTCATCATTCACTTTCTGGAATATAGACTAAAAGGGCACCAGGCATTTCTTCTTACTCACAGTTTCTCTTGATTTTTAAAAAATCACAGCCAAAATAGCTTTTGAACTTACCATAAGGAGAGCTTGGGTACAGGGTAGCTTCATATACATGGCTACTTAAACATTTTAATGAAAAACAAGAAGAGAACATTAGGCAGCTAAGTCACTTGAGTTTCATTTACTTTATCCCACGACTCTAGATAATTTGTAGAGAATTTATGCTAAATAATTTCTTCTTTAGCTAAATGTAATTAGCTGTAAATATACCCTAATAATTTTTAAATATGGGTTCTTATACAACTAATTTCTAGACCTTCTGTTTAGAAATTTCAAAATTCATTAACTGATTTCAATCACCTCTTACCTTTTAAGCATGCATTTTATATTTCTTAAAACTTTAAATGGGAAACATGAAGATCATGTTCTGCACATTAACATTCTTATATTGGCATCTCTTGAAGGGCAGAATTCTTACTAGTGTCATAGAATGGATTTTCCCTTGCTTTTGATGTGAGATAATGATCATTGGAAATTTATAGTAATTTTTGAGGCCTAAATTAAATCATTTTCATCCAGGAATCACTGTTTATGATTTGTATTTATTAGATATCTAAGGTTACAAACTCATGTGTAGTGTGATCTGAGGTAATGTGAATCAATTCTGAAATCACAGGAAAGAACTGCTGTTAAAAAATATTAAGGGATACAATTTATTAGAGATTTATCAACAACTAAATCTAAGGCAGTAAAGTGAGCCACCCCTACTTTTTTCCTGAAAGGACCCGCTTTTGCTTCTCCACTTATAATGAACTTCTTCTGTTGCCCTATGCTCTGTGCTGCTGTCAGTAGTTTCACTTTCTAAAGAGGCATCCGTCCAAAAGGCTCTGCATCAACCACAAATTTTAATTAAATTGGTCATTTAGATTTATGTACTACTAGCAGCATGACCAAGAATTTTCATTGTTCAGTAAACATCAAATGCTACCCACTTCAGTGGACTAGTGACCGCAAACTTAATGCTGACTTCAGGAGCAATTTATTTATGCCTCTGAGTTAGCATGTGAAAAATTTTATTTTCTGACATTTGTACTCATTTTTATACCCCTCAAACATTTGTGGCTTTTTGTTTTTCTGAATCAGTAATGTGTTTCCAGAATCATACTGTGGGAATTCTTCAAAATCATTATCAATTGGTAATTGGTAACAAAATAGGAAACATCCACATTTTAAAAGAGGAGAGGGTTAATTTGGATCATGGCTTCAGTAGACTGAGTTACTCTTTGTTTTGCTTGCTTCACATGAACTGTCTTTTCCTTTTTGGCTCTATAAATGTGAAGACATTGTATTAAAATAAACACTTTATGTAAACAATATATATTACATTCCCTGCCTTCAGATACATATGTTTTTCACTGTAATTATCAACTTTTAATTTAATTCCTTGTGGATGTGTTTGTGTGTATATCAATTTTAAGTGGCAGAAAATTCAAATCAATTTATATGAGGAAATTCAATCAGACTTAAAAAGTAATTTATTTGAATTTGCATACTACACACTTTTACATGTGCCTACCATGGAAACTTTCAACCTAATCAGTTTGCTAACATGTGAAAGAAATGTAACCATTTAATTTAGACATCTAAAAATACACATTCCACATTTTTTCCTGTTCATTGATACATTTCTTAAATTTTTGACTATTTTGCTTCTAAACAGTTCATCTCTACATATTTCAAGTTCACCCAGTAAGGGCAGGCGGTTTAGCTCAGGGGCTTAAGTAACTCTTTGGCAAACATGAGGTCATGAATTTGATTCCCAGCACAAAAAAAAAAAAAAAAAAAAAAAAAAAATTCACCCAGTGAGATGAAATTTCTAAAAATGTTTTTGCATGCAAAAGCATAACTACAAGGAAATTTTGAGGTGGCTAATTATTATCTTACTCCAAATAGAAAGATTTTTTAAAATATAATATAACAATTGTTTAATTCCATACAGCTTTTCATGAAAAGAAAATGCCTAAGGTAGAGCATGATCCATTTGTCTTAAAAGAGCGAGACATCAAAGGAAGAAACTATTTCATAGAAATGCATGCCAATTTTCATAAGTAAAAATGTATTGGACATTGCCAAATAAAAATGCATCTTGAAAAGTGTTTTTCCTATAGTTATCTGTAAAGTCAAAGAAACCAACTTAGCTTTAGAGAAGCCAGAGAGGAGCTAGTTGATATTTTGTTTTGTGGCTTTCCAGTTGTCAGAGCTGGGTGACATTTTGTTTGGCAAGTGAGGAGAAAATGGAGCAAATTTTGAAAATAATACTTGTTTATATTTTACTTAAGATCTACGAATACACTTTAATCATTAAATTGAAATAAATACGGTAGTTGTTTTGTCAGAATACATCAATTTCTATTGAAAAGCCTACTAAAATTGGTATAGAAGACAGAAAAAAATGACTAAAAGTGAAGGTGGGTGTGGCAGGTCAGGCTTGATTAATTGTGTCAGCTTTATGGGTTTGGAATTTGACGAGGATGCTGGTGAAGCACATTTAAGGGTGTATCTGGAGTCACGGAGGCAGGGCCTTGGGTCCTGTGTGTAGCTCCTCACCCTTCCATCTTCCCCCTCTGCCGCTGTTTTCCTGCTCTGCTTCCTGACAGCCAGAAGTTCAACACATACCTGACTATCCTATTGCCCGCCACTGTGCAAGATATTTTGATGCATGCGTCCAATACATTCTGTTTAAATCAGAGTGAAGCTATCTTTCTTCTGACACATTTATCTTTTCTTTATAGGAAAAACATTCAGAAGCTTTGCTTCTAGCTGCTTTGAAACATACAGTTTATCCTGTGCAGTCGTATGCCAAAATGTCTCACTCACATTTATCTGTAACTTAATACTAAGTGGGTAATTTTTTAGAATAAAGAATCATGCTGTACTTAAATGAGTAAAAATGACTTGTGTTGTGCCTCCTCACTTTTAAGTCTCCCTTTATAAGCTCACAAATTACAGTAGCACCTCAGATAGTACACAATTTTTTTCCACCATTCTGGTCTCAGAATTCGTTCCAAGATCAGGGTTGCAATGAAATTTGTGAATCAAAGAAACGCTGTGTTGTTTATGTAGAATAGTTATATTATTACACCAATGATTTCTTTCAAGTTTAATTGGCTCACTTTTTCCACTGAGTAATCTTTCCTTTGGTACAATCATTTATGTTTAATAACTTTGTCACATTCTGACACACAAGAGTTCCAAGCCCTACATGTATATTTTTCTTCCTTGGATTTAAATAGCATTAGCTGTCATAATTCAAGTAGGTTTGATAGGAAATACTGCTAGACAAATTCAGTGAAAAAAGCAAAAGACTGTATTAAAATGTGAGACGATATATTACAGAACTTGGGGTTAAGGAAGACAACACTAATCTGATACTGTATTTGAAGTGAGATAAAGATTTGTGGCCACAGAAGCTGGTAGAAATTGTGCCACTTTTAGCCAACTGTAAAGACCAAACTGAGTTAGAGCATGTAGATTTCTTAGGCACCCCAAAGACAGAATGTTACTTACTTGCTGCAGACCTTTATTTCAGAATCACTCCAACACTCTCAAAAAGAATATAAGGCAGAGCCCAGAGGATCTTTCATCACGTGTGGGTTCGGGATGGATCGGCAAGGTTGGTCCACATTCACACCGACATGGCTCTTGACTTAGCCTATTGGCACCAAAGGTGGCATTGGTGGGCTGAAAAAAAAGGGCTTATACCACTGGTGTTAAAAGGAAGCAGACAAAATAGTGTAAAGCAGCTTTCAAGAATCTCCTTTTAAAATTTTGAAATTGAATGCAGATCAAAAATTATTTCCTCACAAAAAAATAAACTACCCACATAAAATACTCTTACACAAAATACTTATATTGGAACTCACACCAGAATTTTTAATCACAAACAATGCTCCCTCCCTATAAAAGTACAGAGTCCACCAAAAACTTGCCTGCACTTGAGCAGCTCACCACACTAATGAATGTCTGGAATCTGTTGGCCGCCTCTCTGAGCACCTCTCGCAATTGTGGAGGCCAAAAGTAACTCATGATGTCTCAATAGATTTGGTATTAAAACATTTATATAAGTTTTTGCAGACTTTATTATTTGGACACTTGATCCACTTCTATTTTGTGAAGGGAATTATTTATAAGAAGGTAATGAAAAAAATTGCATGCTGGGCACTATATTAATCAGCATATTATTTTTTCCAACATAAGTATTTGCATTTACTTATTCTCTTCCTTTGGAAGATAAAATTAAGTTCCTGTATTTGAGTTTTTATGAAAGCTTACAATCTATATGGTCCATTTTGCAGGTCAGATAAACAACAACCTAATGGACTCAATATGTTTTGTTTCCCTGCACTTAACTGTATTTTATAGTTACTGGCAACTTATATTGAAAAATAAATTCAATTGTTAAAAAATTTTCATAAAAATCAATTATACTTTGTTTTATAAAAATACTCAAGATTCTGTTGCTATCATTTTAACATACTCATTCAACTTTAAGCATATTTTTGCACAATTGAGAAAAGAAAATATCTAGTTTATCTTGAAACTGAACAAAAACGAATACATTACAGTAATAGTATTGTATTGTGATTGGTAATCGCTGTATTTCACCAGTAGCAGAACAGAATGACTCACTCACTCAGCAACTTCTTCATTCTTATCCCATGTAACCGAGCAGGCACTGAAGTTGGAAGTGTCAACCTCTCAGTCACAGTCTGCTTCCCTATCTAGGTAGGTGATTAAAAAGAATCTGATTGAACTACAAACACAGGGCAGTGGTAGCTTGTTTAAACATAAGAAATACACAGAAAATTTAAACAATGGTAAACACCTGGCAAAGAAGAAGATTTTTAAAAAACATATGAACAAGTAGTTTGGAAACAAATAAAACAGTCTAGATCACAATCCTAGAATCTCTGTACATTCTTGCTAAATGCCTCTTTTTAAACAACGATCAGACTAGGAAGAATGAATACTAAATTAAACTAAAAAGAATCTGAAGCCTAATGCTTTTACTAACCTACCAGAAAGGATGAACTATGAAGGGATCCCTTACTGGCTTGATTTATGACACCACTCCTAGCAAAAAATTAATTATGTTTTAAAAGACACATCGATCAATGTATTTCATTAAAAGATCTCTGTTAAAATTATGTAGTTATACATTTTTTGTTTTGTTTTTGTGGAATTAGAGATTGAACCAAGAGCCTTTGCACTCAGCTACACTCCCAGATTCCCCAGTCTTTATTCGTTTGTTTCATTGATCTAGTTTTTTTGTTTTGTTTTGTTTTGTTTTTTTGTCAGGGTCTTGCTATGTGATAGAGGCTGGCTTTGAACTCACTATGTAGCCTGGGCTGGGCTCGAACTCATAGTGATCCCTCCTGCCTCAGTGTCCTGAGTGTTGCGATTATAGGCATGCACCACCACACTTGGCTCCCCAGGCTTTTGTTTGTTTGTTTGTTTGTTTGTTAAAACATAAATAGTAAACAGATGCAATCCTAAATAAAAGTTAATGTTAATATCTACATCCTCAAGACTGTCAACAGATAGGTGACAGATTCAAATCTTTACTTGATATTTCAGACTCATTAATATTAGTAAGGAGAAAAAAGCAGTTTTGTTTGGTTTTAGATGTACTATGTATTAAATTTCAAGACCAGAAACATACAGGTTATTTAACTAAGTTCTTCAGTTAATAATGAACTTATAGCATATTACCAGAGATAAAACAGAATTATTTCACAACAAACATGGACTGGGGATAACTACAAAACTAAAAAGGTGAAAAGCATATTGCTATATTGCTATAAAGGCTTTATTTCACATTTTTCAATATTTTCTACTTTTGTAAAAATATCTGTAGCTAATTTCAAGTTCTTAAGACAAAAGATATCAGAATTTTTCTTCTTAATATTAGGTAATCCATCATGGTGCCATCAAATCTAAGTCAAAATACAAGCTTTATATGGATAGAATAGTTATTTATAAAGGATAGTTAGAAAAGAGAGACAGTTTTAAAGAAATATGTAACATTTATTTTTCTTTTAAACATATTACAAGGAAAATGAAAGAAAGCTAATATTTTAACTTATTCATTATGTTCATATTAATATTTTCATATTTTCAAACTTGAAACACATTTCTGGAATTCTGGCCCTACTGTATGCACCCAAAAGCTCCTTTGAAAAAGAAGCAAATTTAAAAAACAAAATAGCCACAGATGGTCTCTTTTTGTGAATTGAATTCTCTATCAGTTTCTTTTTAGGCAATACTCAAAACATAATGGCCTCTTTTTATGAATTGAATTATCTGATTATTAAAGTTTCTTTTTTAGGCAATATTCAAAACATAATTCAACAGGAATTCAAATGATAGTTACAAACTTAGAAAATTATTCCCTGGATTCACTTGAGCAAATTCTTTATCAAAAGAAGTATCTACATAAACTAATGATTTTGTAGAATGACTTCTGAAGTAGATACTAGTAGAGTTTCAAATTTTAAACTTAGGCTTACAACAATTTTGCTGAGTCAATGATTTAACTGATTTAGTAATAATATGAAACCAAACAGTAAATACAAGTTGTCTCTTCCTTGTATACACTTGAGTGTCACATTGAATGTTACCAGCAGGTAAAATATTGTCTTCCTTTCTTGTTTCTAGGACACAGTTTAGAAGCTAATTTTGATTTCAATCTTTACATGTATCTCTTGAGGGTCATTGCTTTTTATAGGATTGCCTGCCTTATTTGTTTGGTTGGAATATGCAGTATGTTATAAATTTCAAAATCCTTATTTTTGCTAAAGTCATATTTTGATCCATAATATGATTTTTCTTAAGATTACATAAGGATATTTATGGATTGATGTTCTATAAAATGCAAAATTCATGTTATAATAATATAATGATTTTAATTACACATCTCTCCTTAGGTACTCAGAAAAGACATTAAAAACAAGTATGTTTATTGCCCTTGGGAGCTCGGGTTTGCACTATTTACATTCCGAGACTGATATATTCTTGACACCATCAAGAAAATAATATTGAACTGTCACCCAACAGACCTACATTTTCTCTCCTCTCTGACACATGCAATCCCCTTACCTAGAGAAACTTTTAATCACTCCGTGTGTGAAGTCTGTCTATGCAGGGTGGAGGTTCAGCACACCATCTCCCCAATGGATGGCACCACAGTTCTGATTCCATAAGAGTGGATAATGCTTTTCCAAAAGTTTCCATGTCTTGTTGAGGAATTAAAGAAGTCCATTGCACCCAAGTGGATTTCTCATAACTGCCAGACTGACAAACGGACACTTAAGGTGAACTCATTGTTACCAAGCACAAAGTAACAGGTGTCCAATTTCAAAGAGGGCACACTTAATGATAAGCTTCATGATAGGCAGAATTTTGTGACGCTAGTGAGGTTATAAATTTAATTACTAGAATCCTTCCTCAATTACATTCAAAATCATATGCTTCAATCTAACGATATACTTGTTTCAACACAGAACTGCATAGGTCACTGTGGTCTGGAAACAGAGAGTGAAGAAATGAATCCAGGAGGTAGATACACTCTTAAAAATTGTAAAGGGGAATAATCGATCCTGTTAAATTTTTCTGAGATTATTGAAATAAATTAATTAGTGGCACAGAGGAAACTAAGAATCCAGTACAGAATTTGTGAATTAAAAATCTCAAATAAAAAGTATTAGACTTACAAAGTTTCCATCTGTTCTGAGAACATACTGACATTCTCCCTCAATTTATGTTGCGATGAAATCATTTCATCTTTTGGTACATCATCTATAGCATAAAGTACATTCGACTCACTGTGGTTCAGAGAATAAAAGGAATACTGTAAATTTGAATTTTTTCCTGAGAATTTCCACCCTATGAACAATGGGCAAATAAGAATAATTAATTTTAATTGATTGATGGATTGCAAGGCTGGAAATCGTAATATCAACAAAGCTAAATGTCTCAGGAAAAATCTTGGATGCACACAGTTTTCACACAATTACTAAATAAGATTTCAAAATGTCCTCCTCTGCTGAAGACTGTGATTGTATTATAATGCATATAATTCACTTGATTTCTTGCACTTCAGACCCTCCTTAGAATCTTGTGGAATTGAGTTTTATGTGAAAAGGAATGAAGTGAAGGATACATCCCCTCTGACATGAAACTTTAATTTCAATTTATAAGTAAGCACATTGGAGGAAAGGTGAAAAGGACATCACAGATTACTATTTTCAAATTTACTAAACCTCCTCTAATTTGCTGTATTTCTAAAATTACTACCATGATGTATACATTTATCCTCCAAAGTAACACTGTGTAAGATACGCAAAGAAAACAAGTAGTCTTTCATACAGCAGATGACAATATTCACTATTTTAGCAAACTCAGAGGTCTTAAGTATGAAAAGTATTTAAAACATAACATAATTTTCTTCATTCTCACAAATTCTTGACAGGAGGAAAATGTATTAATTCTATTCTAAAAGGGAAAGCTTTGAGTAATTGGTAGGCTATCATTTGTAAGTGAAGATTTAGCTGGATGTGTGTGCTCTGCTGTCACCATCACACTGACACATTATGTGAGCCACAGGACCTTTAAGATGTGTGACGTGAAAATAAGATCAGAACAGTAAGATGCACATTTGAACTTTAATCCTGTATGACTCTTCTTCTTCACGTTTACGTTGGTTTCTTTACATATGAAATGGCAAGAATATCTGCCTTTCACTGCTTTCAAGAAAATGAGAAGGAAGTAATAAGAAAATTTATATAGAAAGAGAAATAATTACAATAATTTACAATTTTGTTTTTACATTTTGGTCCATTGAAATAGCCTCATTCAATATTTTTCAAAACAGAAATAATCGTCTCATGAAGAAACCAAATTGTTTTTAGTATTAGAAGTTCAAATTCTTAAAATATATTTTCTCATTGCACATTTTTCTCTAGATAAAGGAAAATTTGAATATTGTAGAAGATCCTTCAAAGATTTTCCAAATCTAATCTATTTTTCACATAAGTTCTAGGTTGAAAGAGACTCTTAAAACTTGGTGTGATCAGTGCAGATATATTTTTTGGACGTCTTTCATTTCTGTTGTTCTTGGTGTTATAAAGCTAAATTCTATTATTTGATTTTTTATTAACATTCTCTACTAATAATGCTGGATTTTGAATATGTTTACTGAAGTGTCTAAAACATTAATTTACAATGTAAAATTGGAAGTATATCCATTCTCTTCTACAAGTAAATTTAAACGGAATTTCAAGATTAACAAAAGATCAATTATTATTGATTGAGGGACAAAGGGATAGTAACCCCAAACTTACATCATCACATGTACATACATCAGTCTCTGTGTGTGCATATGCCCTAATCTTAAATTTGGGCTCATCAATGTCATTTATAGAAGCATGAACACATTGAAATGTCATTTATAGAAAAATTAATGCATTGTATCACCTACTGGACAAAATATTTTTTTCATGAGTCAAATTCTTTTTTCTCTTTTAAAAGGAACAATATTTATATTCAGAATTCCCCACTACATTCAACATAGTTACTGGAGAACATGAGAAGCAATACAGCATTATACATGCTAATTCGGAAACATTTGGGAAAGAATGAATTGAGAAGAGCACACAGAGGGAAAAAAATAACACGCTCATAGAATTAATTTTATATTATCTTCTATGTTCGTTACAATAGTGTCTTAGAAAATACTGTCTCAACTGGGTGATGTTGAAGCTCAAGTTCATTCTGTTAAGCACGTTGTGAAGATGTGTTAGCTCTAAAAACAGCTAGGTTCTGTGTCTCTTTCAAGATTGACAGAAACAAAACTATACTAATAACTTGATTATAACTGTCCTAAATTATAGAATAAAAAAATCTAAACAGAAATTTGCTGTAAATTAATAAACACACAGACAAATTTAATGAAGTGCTTTCTTTTGAACAGATCCTTCAGACTCTAGATTTAAACTGAGAGTATCTATGAAAATATTCCCACATAAGAAATTCCTTATATTACCTTTTATTAAAGATAGTCATGCCTCTATGACAAGCAGTGACCCTGTGTGCATCAATTACATATTTGCAATAGTGTACATTTAAAAAGTCATCACATAAACGGAAATTAGGACTTTGCTTATTGATAAAGGAAATATTTAATAGTTGTCCAGGACTTAAAATTTGTATTATCAGAATCCAGTGTAGTATTGGTCTCTGCTTTGACTTTTAGCAGTATTTGTGATATTAGAAGTTTAGAGCCAAGCTTTTATGTTTTCTAAGTTTAAGGTGGCTCACATTATACTAAGTAAAATTGAAGTGGATTAAAAATACATTGTATTTCTATTATGTATGTGCTATATTTTCTTGGATTTAGGAGGCAAGAATAGGAAGCATTAGTATATTATGTAATGCAATAATGAACTAATAAAAACAAACAAACAAACAAAAATGCCAGAGGTGCTATCTACTTTGTTTAGAGAAAGAATTTCTTCTTGATTTTTGTTGTTGTTGTTGTTGTTATTGTTTGTTTTGAGGAAATAATTTGTTAACCTCTGTAAGGTATGGAACCTAAAATTATTAGATTAATAAATGGGATTAAAAGCTAAAGTGTCATAAATCACTGATAAAACAAATTTCATATGAACAAAAAGCAACATGAATAAAAGTTTAAGCAAATGTGAATAAAGAATGATTGAGTTTGTAAAGTTTTGAAGTGTCTGAAAAGAAAATTTTTATTGTCTTTATTTTCTTTTTTAACCTTTTCTATTCCAGGGAAGTACCATATGGATTATGTGTTAGAAACATTTTTTTTTTTTTTTTTTAGTCTTTCCAAGTGGCATTATACAGGTCCTTTCTTCCCAATCTTCACTATAGTACTCTGCAGGTCGACTCCTTGAGGAGACTCAGGCAAGAATGTTTTATTGTTTCTAAGTGAAATAAAACATAATGTGAACACATTGTTCCTGATAGGTAAGCTTATTTTTTTAATCAGCTCTATCACATATCGGATTTTATATATTGTAAAATCAGGATTTAGCAGGCTGACATGCAGTAAGAATTGGAATAATAAACTATTCTGAAAAATAGATTCTAGGTAAAATACAGCTTGCTAAAGAAATCTATATTTACTGCCTGAAAATAGCACAGCCAAATGGCATTGATTCTGGCATAATGCACTATTGGCCTCTTCCCTCTGCTTGAGACCTAATGCAAAAATCAATATATTCTTTGCCTCCAGAAGCCCAAAGCGGTCCTTGGATTTAGATACAGGTCCTCTAGACTGCTGATGTGATTAAAGAATAATCAAGGTCTTTTCTGGAAGCTTTATTTTCTAACCTAATATGAAAAGTTTTTACTCCACAAAGATTTTTCCAAATAAACTTTTGTCCTTCTATTTTTCAGTTCTCGCAATTCTATTATAGGACAGTTTGATGAATTATATGTTTCAAACTCCCAGCTGGATTTAATAAAGACTATTTGAATACATTACCTTAAAACCTACCAATAGTATAATGCAACTTTTCTTGAATTATCAATAAATATTTATGATGGAACATTTTGATGCAATTGAAAGACCATCATAAGACATTTGCTTTGAAGAACAGAAAGCATTATGTGATTTAGGTGATTGCCAACAATTTCATAGATTTGGGGATTGTTTCAAATGCACTTAAATTTATTGATATAAAATTATCTTTCTTGACCAAAGATGAAAACTATCAAACCTGTATTGCAATACCAATACAAATTTCAAACATTAAAGGAACCGTTCTATTTTAATAATTGCATGTGCATTAGTGTAAATATACCAGGAACCCAAAACATGGATTGTTCTTCAAATAAATTTTAATACCTTGTTGAAAACAAACAAAAAAAAATGGTTCTCATTCCGTGACATAGCATAGTAATGGAATGAAAATCTTAATACATTTTTTTTTTCAAGGGTTGTCAGTAACACGACCTTCAGGACTGGTGAATGCAATTCCTCAAGTCCCTTTCCCAGGTTTCTGTTCCATAGAGACAATTCTTTCCTGACACTGTTTTATTATTTAATATTTATATCATGATAGTTAGAATAAATTCTAGTCAAAACTAAATGCCTGTTGAGAAAATATAGTGTTTTGATAATGAAGGCAAATGAAATTCCTGGTGAAGTGGCACTTCCCTCGCAGTTCTCAGGGTTTCCAGGTTGAGAAAGATGAGAGGCTGGAGAAAAGAGGATGAGTCAGAATACAGAAAAGACAGCTGCATGGAGCCCTCTCTCCTGATGGGACTAAGGAAGGCAGGAGGAGGAGGAGCGAGAGCTCCAAGGGCTGCAGTGTGTTTATGCATACACTGGGGAGGTTGAGTGTCACTGAAACCTCACTGACCAAAGGCTCACCCACGCGAGCTTGTCTCGGGCACACAGTGTTCTTCAGATTAGAGCGGTTTATCCACGTGACTTGCCCCAGGCGCTCTGTGTTCTGGAGCCGGGCACTGCTGCGGCCCTGCACGCACTCGCACGCACTTGATCTATGCCTGGCTTCAGCCGCTCCCCACAGTGAGGTGATACTGTGCAATCATTTAATACATTACAAGAGCTGTCAGCTTACACAGTAATAAGCGAATCTCCAACCTTTGGAGGAATACATCATGACCTAAATAAAATTTCAAAATTAGACCACAGTACACATATTTACATGAGAAATATATGTATTTAATTATACTACATAATTGATTTTTGATGCATTTTGCTTGCAATGTACCTTGATATTGTCATTAAAAATTTTATAGCATAAGAATTCCTCCAATGCACAAATTTATCTTCTGGGCAATGGAGAAGGGGTTATAAGTAACTGAATAAGTGACAGTTGATAAAGAATTGAACCTGACTGAGGTACAGTAAAAAGACTATTTAGGATCATGATGGCAGAGGTAGGAGTCACCACAAAGGGTTGAGAGAGAGAGGAGGTTGAACTTCAAACATAGCAACAGAAGTGGGAATTCATAGCTAAGGAATGGATAGGATTAGTAGATAGGAATATTACTATCAAGGTTAAGAGAGACTCTGGCAAAAGTGATCTAGCAGGATGTTTACTGAAGACATACCAAAGTGACTGGTTATCACTTGGGGGAAAGTGAAGGGTGAGAACTCACGTAGACATTAGATATCAAGAATGATCAGACATTGAGCACAGGGTCCTGCTAAGCTGATACACTAGGGTCCTTTACTAAGCCTGGATATTACAAAAAAATACACAGGTGGGTCCAAGAGCACTCAAGGGGCTGAACTAAAGCTGGTCAAGCAAGGAATCTGTCCCTGTGTAAATTCTGTCTCTCTCTCTCTCTCTCTCTCTCTCTCTCTCTCTCTCTCTCTATGCACATATGTGTTAACTTAAGTCTTAGTTAATATACATTTAAAATATATATGTATCAAAAATCAAGTAGTATTTTAATAAAATCTTTTAATAAAATTTTTCACTAAAACAGCAAAGTTAATAAATTTCCTCACAATATATATTATGTGATTGCAACCAATTAATTATACTTGAGAGAAAATTATTTAAAGCAGTGCCATTTTCTTACTGCAATCTACAAACCTGTCACAATTTTAACACACTGGTCACAAAATTTGATTTTATATCAATGAACAGTCTAATGATATTGATAAGGTGATTTATTGAAAATGATACTCTTGCAGAGGGACTACTTATTCAAACCAGAACAGCTGCCATCAAGGAAAAATAATGAAAAGTGAATATACCCTTCTTCATTCTTAGCATGTTACTCTGACTTTCTTGATCTTGAAACTCACTGGAAGTTTATTCCCTCTTAAGAATTATTTAGTAACTTGTACAAAAACTCTTTGTTGCATATGTTATGCTTCTGATAAAATGTAATGAAAGAGTGTTTAAAGAAAGTCTGTGGAAAAGACCTGGAGAATTCTTAAAATAGTAAACAAAGACGATTGACGGTATAAGCTGAAGATTCAGCAGAAACTGAACAAATGTTAATAATTATCAAAAAATGATGAGCTTATTTGTGAGAAACTGCATGTGTGCTATCAAGAATCTTATGAAATGATTTAGCAGGATTCTGTGCTAAAATGAGTAGGGTACCCAAGAAAGTATAAACACTAAGTTTAGGACTTATGTGAGAAGAGTGCTCAGAAAACCCTGACTTCAGTTATTTCACGGAAACCATCTTGGACATGAGTTCCTGATGTTTAAAAAATATAGTTTGTAGCAATATATTTGTATATCAGAATAATGTATAGCTTTAGCAAACTTTAGCTTCTCTTTGTGTCAATGTTTTATGTATTTGTATTGGCAGGTAATCAAACTAATAATTTATTAACAGTCCAGACTAAAACTAATATTCTGAATAAAAACTATTCTTATATTTTTCATGTGTAAATATTATTTTGTTTTTAAAAGGATAAATTTCCCTTTCTAACAAGAGACTATATTTTAATACCATTTTTTTCTTTTACTTTTTCACAGTACTGGAGCATGAACCTAGTTCTTCCTATATTCTAGGAAAAAGGCTTACCACTAAGCTACCCCCTCAAGTATTATAATAGCAATTCTACAAGGCAATAATGGAAATAGTTTTCAACATCAAAATGATTTCAAGATCCTATAGATTGTGAAATATGTTCTTTTAGAGTTGATAGTAAGAAAGAAAATGTGAACTCTGAAAAATTAACATCAAAATCTTATAAGATTTTGTTTTATCATTATTAATATGTTCTTAAATCCTGGAATGCATTTAAGTGCAAGGAGAACAGAGAAACAGGAAGAGGAGTGGTAAAGGAGAATGGAAAAAAAGAATTGGGAATGGAGTGACAGGGGAAGAGTAAGAAGGGTGGAACAGAAGACAAGAAATGTGTTTTAGTAGGCTATCAAAATATAGATCTTGCTTAGTTTTAAACTTTTCATATCAAAATAATGCTGCTAGGGAAGCTGGGAAGAAGGTGGATCAATAAGCAGTGAATTAAAAAAGCCTCCCTGAGAGAAACAGCCCAGATGCTGGAGTATAGCATTCTGGAGACCAGATGGAAGGAGGTGGATCCTCTCAACCCAGGAAGAAACTTAAGTGAAAAGAAAGAAAGAAAGAAAGAAAGAAAGAAAGAAAGAAAGAAAGAAAGAAAGAAAGAAAGAAAGAAAACTTGGACAGAAGGCAGTAGCCAGACACTTTCTGACCAGAGCTGGTCCCACTGTGTGTGAAACACCTGGAATCTGAAGACACACTGTCATGGTGAAATTGGGGGTTGGCAAGCCCAAGGGCCTTGGGTGGGATGCAGTCATGGAGGACCAGAGAACTGCACCAGCTTGTGGTAAGTGTAGGGCACTCAGTCCTCCCATGGGAGTGGAAGTTTGGTCAGGCACCATTTTGAAGTCACGCAGGATAAGTCCAGAACCAGAACTGCAGCCAGCATCATTCAGCCACTCCTAGTGAAGAACAAATGGGTGAGAACTGCTTGGACTGAGTCCGCCCTTGTGCATGATCCAATAGCCAAGGCTGAGGTTTCCCTAAAGCGATCCCTAACCTGTCCTGACCAAGGGGCACACATTAATGTGATGAAGACTCCCAGTGGTTGACCAGCTCAGAAGGGAGGGGCCAGCCTGCCACGCTCCTGCTTGTACTCCAGGGGTCACCAGCAGGTTGCAGAGGGCAGCAATCCCTAGCCAGCATGCTTCAGAGTAATTATAACCAATACAGGAAGTAGCAGGGACTCCACTATCCACTTGTCTGGAAGAAACCAGAAACATGACAAGAGGAAGAAACAAAAGGCAGTCTCCAACCTCCAACCCAAGCAGTACTGGCTCAGCAGAGGTAAACACAGAAGAGATTGGAAGTTGCATACTTGCAGTTTCTGAAACAGCATCTGACATAAAGAAATAGCTTCGTGAAATTATAAAAGAACTTAAAACAGAAATGTTAATACAAGTAAAGGAAGATATAAAAAAAGAAATGCTAAGCACCTCTCAAGAAGACCAGATGGAAGAACAGAGGAGCATAGAAAAGTAGGGAAACCTTTGATGAAGAAAATAAAAAAAATTAGTATACATGAAACAGATTCAAAGAGATTACCATGAAATTAAAAACTCCATTGAAAACTGGTAAAAATGCTTAAAAGAAACTCTGCCAATAAAGATAGACTATCAAATCTTGAAGACAGGTTTGCAACATGTGATCACAACAGAAAAGATCTCATTAATAAGGAACCAGGAAGTAACAATACAAAGTCTAGAAGATGACAATAGGATCTATAACTTAAGAATAAAGGGCTGGAAATTTAGCTCAGTGGCTTAAGCACCGGCCTGGCAAGCGTGAGGTTGAGTTTGATACCTGGCACCAAAAAAAAAAAAAAAAAGAAAGAATAAAACATGTGAGTGCATCAAATCAAGTAGAACTTGGAGTAAAGTATTCTAAGCCCTGAAAGAAAATAACCTCCAACCCAGATTTATGTACCCTGCAAAACTAAAGCTCAAAATTAATGGAGAAGCAAGATGCTTCCATGAAAAAGAGGAACAGGGAGAGTTCATGACCACCAATCCAACCCTACAAAAAATACTGACGGACATTCTAGAGAGAGAGAAAAAAGACAACAGTTTCAGGAACAGAGGCAGAAAGGGCTACTGAAAGGGGAAGACAATGGAATGAAGGGGAAAAGTAGACAACTAACAGCAGAAAAACAGAGATGAGGCAGAGAAGATTGGTCATAATTGCTAATGTGAATGGCCTCATACACTAATAAAAAGAAACACAGAGAGAGTGGATAAGGAAATAGAGTCCATCAAGATGCTCTATATAAGAAATATAATTAACCTGAAAGAGGGTTTATGAACTGAAAATCAAAGATGAGAAAATAATGCTCTATGTGACAGGGAACTAGAAAAAAGTGGGGGTAGCTCACCCATCAGCTGCAGATAGGCTGGAAAGACATAACACTATTGTGCAATGGAGAACTACTCAGCTATAAGGAAGGAAAACTTTGAGGCTGTTGTAGGTAAATGGATACAACTTGAGGACATGCTCAGGGGTAAAAAGATTCAGAACCACTTAGGTAAATAGCGGTTGCGTCCCTAATATAAAAACTAAAGAAGTTAGTGGGATACAAAATTTACAATGCACCCTGGGAAAGTGAAAGGGAAGGAACTGTCTAAAAAGGGCAGGCAGAAGACTTTGTTAATCTTGTATCATGATTTGAAACCAATATTGTTTTCATTCCTCTGGTTAGTTTGGTTATATTCTGTTCCAGTTTGTCTTCTTGTACTAGATTTGATGGCATGCTATTCTCAAGACAGAAGGTTACATTATTGTAACCATTTTTGTTTTCCTATTAACTTAATTTGAAACCCTGTCTGTATTGCTTTCACTGTCTTGTCTTGACTGATTTTATTTCAATCTGTTATGTTTGATAGTATCAAATCTGAGGGTATAGGCAACTACTCTGAAGACAATAAGATTCAGTATGATAACCATTCTGGTTTGACTATTATCTTCTTTTGAATGCCTATAATGTCTCCGATGTTTTGTTTTTATTGATTCTGTTCTGTACTGCTATGTTCAATTTTGTCATGCCTGATGATATGGGCAATTCTATTGAAGATAACAAGAGACATCATGGTAACCATTGTAGATCACCTTGTACTGTAGTTTTAAATCGTGTGCTCTGTCCATCTTTATGTTTTGACTGATCCCATCTTGTTTTTTCCTCATTTTTTAAAATTCTCTTCAAATAAAGAAAAAAACAGAGAAAAAATAATGCTGCTAAGAAGATTTAGCAAGTATTTCATTGGAATATGTTTGTTATGGATTAAAAACTGATGGTCAGTTTAACACCAGCTGGATTACATCAGCATGGTGTTGAGTGTAGATGTCCCACCTGAGGAAAGTTGCCAGCATAAATGGAGATGTGGAGAAGGAGATGCTTTGTGCTGCATTGGTGCTCTGAGGCGTTGAGGCATTGTGGGTTCTTGTACAAGTTGCTGTTTGAGGCATTAGGTTATCCTTGGAGAAGCTCCGGTCCTCACATCAAGCATTGCTTCCTGGCTCCGGAGGGGAAGACATGTGTTGCTTGGTCTCCAGGATAAACTCATCATTCTGGCTTCCTGGCATATACTAGACTGTGCTTGTTGTTGGAGGAGCTCAGGACCTCCATGTCGCTGAGGATGGCTTTGGTGCTTTGCAGGACACCCCTGGTCTTTGTTGTGAGTGTGACTTCTCGGCTCCAGCATAGAACCCTCTCAACCTATCAGCACAGCTCCTTCACCCTGCTGGCATAGACTTCCTAGCTTCCACCCCTGACCTTTGGGCCTTCCCAGCATAGATCTGTAAAAGAGACTGGCGTGAGTCCTTCTTGTGAGCTCTAGACCTCGAGTTGGACTCAGGATGCATTGTCATGAGGTCTGGGTCTTCATCTGGACTCATTTGGTACACTGCTGTGGGATTCAGGCCCTTGGCTAAATATTCTATGTCTTTAGCATTGTGGATAGATTTCCTGCATTTTCTTGTGTTAACCCTGGGTTACCATCATAAAAATAATATTATAAACTCTATATCCTTATTCTAATTGTTCTCTGCACAACCCCTGACTACAACACTGTCCATTTTAATTTACTACCCAGTGTAAACACTTTACAAATGTCTCAGTGCATTATGCTTTAAAAGATACAGTACACAAATAGTTACCAGCAAGTTATTGCATGTCTTTTGGGATTGCCTTTAAAACTCCAATATTAAACATCAAAGAGAATGTTTTATAAGATCAAAGAAGAGTTCAATAAACATATATGTAGTTATTTCCTCTGATGATCCAGGGAAGTGAATTTTTAGATAACTGTATTTTCCCTGCCTGAAGGGAATTAAATGTTTGCTAATGATAATATCTATTTATGTATGTATGTATATATATATAACAAAATATTAAATGTACTCATGTAAATTGCTCCTTTGAAAATTCTCCTTGTAAATTTGCCCTGTTGAATTATTTCTGCTCAGTTGTTTATTCAAATTCATTGCTACAGAGAATTGCTTGCAGAAGTAATATATTTGTTGTTGATGTTGGCAATGAGATCGCAAGTTATAGGATAAATTTTATTAATAAGCAATAATATTTTTCTTTAAAAAATATCATTGTTGAAGCTGAGGATTTTAGGATTTTACTACTTACAAAACATTTGCAATTGTATTATTCCCCATTTAAGAAAGATGAACTTAATAAGAAAAATTTTGATATTCTTCATGATAGCACTAAAAAATTATTCACTGAAATTAAAAAGACAATCCAAGTAGTTGTGTTCTTTTATAAATAGTTTTCTTAAAACCTGGTAAAGCTTTGCTACTTGCTGTAGTTTGGATCTGATATTTTCCCCAAAAGCTCATGTGTTAAAGCTTGGAACCCAATGGCAAAATTGGAGGGGTGTTATCTTTAAGATGTGGGCCCAGTGTAAGTTAAATCCTTAGGACCATCCCTTGAAGGGAATGTAGGGGCCCTAACTCCTCCTTCTGTTTTTGTCTCCTGTCTTTCCTGCGGTGACACCTTCCACTGCCACATTCTCTGAGTTTACTGTACCACCTCATCCCTGGCCCCTGAAGCAATGAGATCCATCCACCTAGTGAGTAACATGATCCCTGAGATAGGTTTCTTCCTTGCCAGAAAACACTGACCCAGTTGGAGCCACATACTACACTACAGGGCCCTTTATTTACAGGGATATATTCCATGTCCCACAGTGAATAACTAAAACATGTGGACAGTACCAGTCCCATGCTTCTTTGTCTCTCTCTTCTTCACTAAGCACTTTCATGCTGTGGCTGTAAAGTTTGCAAAGCTAGCACAATTTTTTAAAATCACCTTGCTTTTATCAATGGAGACTTTTTCTTAGCACTGAGCTTAGTAACTGTGGCATGCATGTTTTCCTCATGTTATGTACAGAAATTTCAGTTTTTCACTTGAAAGAAATACCTTCCAGCTTCCTGCAATACTGGAATTGCCTACACCATTTGTCCCCTGCTTTGGCCCAATTACAAAATGAAAAAAGGGTCATTTGCCACAATTCTCTTTCAGCAGCATTCTCTAACTATGCCATTTGTAAGAACTTCTTCCTCCCTAAAAAAAGAGAAATTTGTGTTATACTTTGATTTATTTCTATTCTTAGTATCCATATGTAGTCACAAAATATTAGTCCTGATAAATAAGGGTTCTTTTCATTTAATACAGTCAGACATTCAAAGTTACTGGTACAAAATTGATTAATGATTTTCATATTTGATTATATAATCCCACTGCAAATTATTTTTCTATAGACAGCTTCATCTAAGGTCTATTTTTACATAATTACATATGGATTTCCAGTTTTTCCACTGTTAAATTAATGAACTCATTTGTCTCACTGATTCAACTAACAACTCCACTGATTATTAATTTTCCATATAAACTGTGTCTTATTCTCCTTTATTTATTTGTCTTTTTCTAAATCAATACTATATTGATTGCATTATACATTCTTTATCATTTATTATGAAGTATTTCTCTCATTGGTCTTTCTTAACAATATTCTTGAATATTCAAATATATTTATTACCCCCTACTTACTTCAAAAGTACTTATATAATTTAAAGACAGTACAATTCTTCTGTCAAAGAAAATATATAAAAACAAAGGTTTTTTATATTCAATTATATCAAAGCTACCTCAACAAGAGTATCATATACTACCTCGCTCTTTATTTATTTCTGGTGAATTTTCTTTAATCATATGCTAGACATACTGTTCTTATGTTTCAATCATTAAGCAATTTATTTTTCTTCAAAACTGCATCTAGAACCCTTCTCTGTTTGTCTTGGACTTTCCTTGCTCCTGAGAATCTAAGTCTAATGTAAGGCACATGCTTTTTCTAATTACTGTGAGACAAGTCTTTTTGTCTTTAAGTCTTGTGTTAACTTTCTATCAGGGTAAATTAATCAAAGATGTAAATTTCATTTAGCATTCTTTCAACAATTTTTATGGAGAAGCTACTACAGAATAAAAGTACCTTTATTCAATGTGAATTAGATATTAAAAATAATATAGAAAACTATAAATTCTGCCATCAAAGAAATTTTATATATATATATATATATATATATATATATATATATGTTGATAACCATTTCAAGGAGAAAAATGTAAAGCATAAAGGAAATAATGAGAGCTAAAAGTATAAAATTAATTTATTAATTCTGATGAAGTACTTTTTGATCAGCCAACAAAGGAAAGAGAGGTAGTGAGATGTGATCATATATAGCAGAATAATGTTTGAGAAACTGTGCTTAGCATTTATCTGAAATGCATTAGAGGTCCATTGTCTTTACTTGTGATAAATAAATATTAGGGAGAAAATTAGTGGAGAATCAGAGAAATAGTGAGAAGCTACATCAGTTAGGTATTGTCCAAGTCATTGTTCTGGTCAGTGCTTGGACTTTTAGGAGTTCACTTTCCCAAGGGGTCCTCCCAGCAGTGCACAACTCTTAAAAATCAAGGACTGCCTGACTGCAACTTTGCAGTTCTTTCTCAGGGCCCACATGTTTTGCTCTGAATATTTGTTCAAACTCAGACACCTAATGCACAAACCATGCACTTGGTAACTACAAATGTAAAAAAACCTTGTAAAGTTTCAAAAACATGAAAAAATATGGAACTAAAAAACAAGTGTTTCCATATAATCATCCCTTTTATATACACGTTTGAACATGTAAATATAGTAGATTTCATATATGTGAACAGATTTATTCCATAAGTTTTATTCAACATTCACAACCATTACTTATGATATCGTGATGATAATTTGCAAGCTTGTAGAGATGAAAATTGTGATTTACCCAGTGCATTTGTAGCTAAGGTCAACCAAGATGATACACAGTCTCATTTCAAATCTCAACCTACTCACGAGGGCTTCTTTAATAGACTATTGGTGCCACATTTTTCACTATTTGTGCTTTTTTTGTAACAGTAATTTTTCCATTAAAAATGACTGGCCAATATGGTGCTGAAGTGTTATCTAGTGTTCTAAACAAAATTTCTCTGGGATTGTACCATGGAAAAATATGTGTTGAATATGCTTTGTTTAAAAGTGAATTATAGTGCTATTGGCTGAGTTTACTGATAATGAATCAACAATAAATATTTTTTTCTTTATTTTTTATTTAAAAAGAAACAAAAGCATGTAAAGAGTAGAGATAATACGGAATTTCAAAAAAAAGATAAACAATAAGAAATCACTAGTTGATAAATTACATATTGTCCTCTTAGAAATAGTTGTTCAAGTTACAAAATTAAACCACACAAAGCAGACATTTGAACAGTGACAGTGTAAACAGCTCTGCAGGCATGAGTCTCTACATATATTTCTATCCTTTCTGTATTAGAGGGAACAACAAAACATAGCAAGACAAAACAAAACAAATTCCTATAAAAACATGAAAACAAAAAGTCGTATAAAACCACGGTAAATGGTGATCTACAATGATTATTGTGTTGTTTCTTATTATCTTCAATAGACTTGTCTATATCATCAGGCATAATTGAATATAGCAGTATAATTGAATATAGCAGTACATAACAATATTAGTAAAAATAAAACATTGTAGACAGTATAAAGCTTCAAAGGCAGGTAATAATCAAACCATAGTGGATATTCTAGTGATTCTTGTCATCTTCAGTGTAGTTGCCTAAACTCTCAGACTTGATACTATCAATCATAACAGCTTTGAATAAAATCTGTCAATACAAAACAGCAAGCTAACAAACCAGATTCAATTAAGGTCAGTCATGGTAAAACAATGTAGGTTTTACAGAGCTTTAGATTAAGTTCATAGGAAATTAAGGGTGATTTCCATACTATAACCTGTTATTTTGGGGATTACTGTCTGTGCCCTCAAATCTAGTACAGGTAGAATGACTGGAACAGAATATAATACATCTAAGCAGAGTAGTGTGAGTAATGTGGGTTTTAAATCCTGGTGCACTATTAACAATATAGTGTATCAAGGCCATCTATGTTAGAGATTCTAGTTATCCTTCTCTGCCTCATTTCTGCTATGCT
>PVLA01012352.1:0-45199 GCA_004027455.1 Hydrochoerus hydrochaeris | reverse complement strand
TCTCTTTCCTTTCCTTCTCTTTGCTCTTTCCTCTCACCCTCCTTCCCTCCTTTTCTCTTTTCTTTCTCCTTTCTTTTTTCTTCCATGCATTTTCTTTCCTTTTCTTTTCTTCTGTGTGCTGGCCTAAGTCTTCCAGAGACATTTCAGCATGTATTGTTCCTGTCATTGTCCTCATTACTGAAAGCTGCTGTGCTTCAGATGGTCCTAGATATCTGGTCACAGCACTTTTCTTTGGAGTCAAAGAAGAGAGTAGGTAGTTCTCCACTCAGAGGACACTAACCACTATCTGTTCTGATATACTAAAAGTAATTTAAACCACCAGAGGCTAAACACTCCTTTCATGGTATCCTCTAGAGAACAAAGCAGCTAAAAAAAAAAAAATTCTTATGGTTTTCTTTAATGATTTGCCCTACTTATGAGAAATATAATCAGGAAATATAATTGAGAGTTGTACAAGCACTATATTTAATCTGTTTCTTTGCCTGGTCTAGTGAAGGTCTTCGTGGAATGACAACTGGGAAGTCCTATCTGGTAGCATGAAAAGTGTTTGGATTCAGATTACAGCACAGCGGCTCACTTATAAGAATTTTTACATTAAGTGTAATCTCAAAAAAGTATGAAAGAAAACCTAAAAATAGGAGACTTAGATATCTATGTATTTTAAAACTGGCCTAAATTAGTGAGGAAGATAATTAGCACAGTTACTTCTATCTTAGACAAAAAAAGTGTATGATGTACACAGTTGAAAAGTTATCAGAAATACATCTGCTTGTTTTCTACTAGAAATTCTTTCATGTAAATTCCTATACTTCCTACCTTTCTGTATATCCATCAAATCAATGTCACTGATCTATATCTTTTAAATTTTTCCACATATGATATACTATTTAGATCCTTTTTCTTGTTTCAAAAGCACATTTTAGATTTTTGGGAAGTATCCATGTTTGTAAAATTTTCCACAACTTTGTTAGAATTATGTAGAATAACTTCCTTACTTACACGTTTGTTGATGAAGTTAGGTATCTAAAGTTTTGCAGCAAATCTTAAAAGAAAGATGAGTAGACAGTCATAGGCAGTTTTTCAACTCTTCTCCACTCTTTTGGCTTACAGATGTGTTGGGCCACTATGAATTTTAAAGCTCTGAATGAGTTGTTTTAGATGGAGGCAAACTGACATAGGGTGAGCATTGAATTTTGAATCTTAGAATTAAGATAAAAATGGAATAACGTGCCGCCCATGGAACAGAGAAAATATGGAGGTGATAGGATTTTTTTAATGGAAGCTAAAAAAGGCAGCTTCATAAAGTACAGACTTAGGACTCATGAACTTTTACTTTTCTTTTTTTTTTTTTAAGCTCTGCTATCTGCTTTATGTTGTTATTGGTTTAGTGATTCTGAAAACTTATTTTTCCATCTTTGTGTAACAGGCTCTATTAATGTAAACTCCTTCAAGGATCTAAATTCATGATCTCCTTAAGCCATTCAATATGAATATAAATCCAGTGAATATCCTCATTCTTTTAGACCTTTCCCACTAAATAAATGGTACGCATATGTGGCTATTCATCAGAATTAACTGAGGATTTTTATAAAAATGCATACTTTTATGAATTCAGCTTGAAAATTCTGATTAAAGATTGACCAGATGCAAGATGCAGCATAGTGTATTTTACATACAAAAGAAAATTATCTGGGTGATTCAAAATCCAGTAGAAACATTACTTCCCTCAGTGTAGAGCTTAATCTTTTGAAGTGCAGTATACCCCAGCAGGAGTTGCATGAAAAAATAATCTAACAAGTAACACTGGTTAAAAGACCAAAGCTTTCCCTTGAAATGTTTGGCTGATCTGTTCCTGCTATTTATATCCTAAAATAGGTGCATTAAGAAAGCAGGGAACACTACTGACATCCCTGAACTGACCCACACCTTAGAGAAAAGATAAAATGCTTTGCCTATGGAAGAGAAAACCCAAATAATTAACTCCTTTTATTCCTTGTAGATGTGGAAGGCATCTAGTTTGTTATTAAAATCATGTTTCCTGAGTCCAGACTCTTTCTGCTTTTTTTATGCACAAGTACAACTTACTGTCTTTTTGTTGTGTTTGCAGCACAGTGACGCTGTCCATGACCTTCTTCTGGATGTGATTACATGGGTTGGAATTTTGCTGTCGCTTGTTTGTCTCCTGATTTGCATCTTCACGTTTTGCTTTTTCCGCGGGCTCCAGAGTGACCGGAACACCATCCACAAGAACCTCTGCATCAGCCTCTTTGTAGCAGAGCTGCTCTTCCTGATAGGAATAAACCGAACGGACCAACCTGTAAGCCCCCTGCACCCACAGTCTTAAAGGATTTCTCCCTTCCTGCTGTCCATACTGCCAGTCCTGGAAACTCCTGCAGTCAGTGTTGAAAATAGCCTTTCTTTCAGCTGATAGTAATTTTCATATCTTACTCAGCTTTTACTTTTCATGTTCCATTGTCAGAAAGAAACAGTTGGTGTTACGGCTGAGATGTACATTTTTTTTTTTTTACTCATGTGTTTGCTTATGACAGCCATTTTTGGTTTTTCTGCAAAATTTTACAGCAAGTACAGAGATTTTCCGTGTAACCTTTTCCTGTACACGAGGATGGCCTTAGGCCCCGCCACTCCCCACAGTGAGGGGTTTACTTATGACAGGATGAACACAGCACTATTTCTCAAGGCCCATAGTTTCAAATTCACATGGAACTTGTTGTAGATATTGTATATTCATGGAAATGTGGATAACAGTATATACCCACTCTTAAAATAACGCAGTGCCTGAAAATTCTCTGTGCTCCTCCTATTCATCCCTCCTTCCTTTCTAAGCCATTTCAACCACTGATTTGTTTTTACTCTCTCCATATTTTTGCCCTTTCGAAAATGGCATATGGTTGAAATTATGTAGGATGCAATTTTTCAAATTGGCTTCTATCATTTATATACACACATATAACACATATAAGTTTTCTTTCTGTCTTTTTTTGATAGCACTGAATAATCTTGTAGGGTATAATAAGCTACTTTATTTACCCATTACCCTAATGAAGGACAGCTTTCTTGGCTGCTTCCAAGTTCTTGCAGTTAGGAATAATGATGCTATAAGCATCTCTATATGGGTGTGTTCTCATCAGCAATCAATTTCTGTTTCTTCAGAAATTCTGTTTCACAGTCTTTCATAACCTTCCTTTCTAAGGAACTTCATATTTTCATTATCTTTTTATTTATATGTTTAGTAGTGGGACTAACCCCAGAGTCTCACACTAAACTACATCCCTAACCCTTATTATTTTTAATTATGTTTTGGGACAGACTATCAATAAGTAGCTCAATATCCCAGGCTAGGCTCAACCTCACGGCTCAACTTTAACTTCAGTGCTGGCTTTATAGGTATATGCCATCACACCTAGGTGTCATTATATTTTCATTAATTTTTAATTTATAGATTGGAGTATTGGGGAGAGTTTAATAGGATCCTTTAGGGAATAGCAATATGTCATTTCTAGTAGATATAACTGTTATTTTTTTTTTTTTATCTTTTTTTGAGACAGGGTCTCACTATGCTGTTCAGGCTGGCCTTGAGCTCACTTTGTAGCCCAGGCTGGTCTCGAACTCACAACAATTCTCCTGCCTCAGCCTCCCCAGTGCTGGAATTATAGGCATGAGCCACCACGCCAGGCTATAACTGTTATTTTTTGAGTATTATAATGTACCTCTAAAACTGTCTGCTTGTCAAAAACAGTTTTACAATCTGCATGTCAAAAATAATTTTCCTGATTGTCATATTTTAGAAAACAGCATAAACTACAGGTCAGTTTTAGGACATAAAAGCTCTTCCTGTGTTTCATGTGGCGCTTTTATTTCTTGAATTCCATTCATTTCTTAGGGCAAACCTTATTCTCTTCTACCACTAAATACCGAGGAAAGGAAAGGAAAAGAGAAGGAAGGAGAGGGGAGAGAACCAAAGAGGAAAGGAAAGAGAGAGGAAGAAAGATTTAAGAAAAACTGGAACAACACTATCCGATTGGTTTTGGTAAAATGGTTGAGAATATATAAATAATATCTGATGTATAAGACTGGCTTTATGCCATTCATAATTCTTATGAGGCCCCTTTTGTTTACTTACAACTCATGTACATAGTGTAGGTTTGTTCTAGTGATTAAATTGCAAAGCAAAAGAAAATTTTTGTTTTAAAGAAGACTTTAGAGCATAATAAAGAATCCACTGACTTAATGCTGTTCTCTAGTATGTGTCCGTACATATGGAGTGCCTTATAATAAAAAAACACAGCTAGATTCATGTCTATGATTATGTATTCATGATTAATGACTGTAAAGGATACAATTATGGTGAATATATTTTAAGTGGCTATTATATACTTATGTGACAGCTTTTCCTGTAAATTCATGTAACTGAATAAGCAATCTAAGTACACATTTCTTTTCCCCCAAAGTAAAGCTGTATCATAACAAAAACTAATAGTTTACGTTCTAACTTGACAAAGCAGTAAATGAAAAGTTACATTATTTTCTCAGAATATATAATTTTATTTCTCCGTTAACCTGTGATTCAAATACTGTGTGATTTCTTTTCACTGAGGAATTTTTATTTTTGTTTCCTGGTGTTAACACAGGGTACCATCAACTTTGTTAAACACTGCATATTGCATAAAACTAGTTTCTGACTAGAAACATAAAGAATAGAATTGATATGGGAAAACATGTATAAAACACAGGTCAGCTGAACTTGTGTTTCCCTTTATGGCTGGTTTCCGTGTCTTTAAGCTCTGAATCTCTCTCACCTGAGACCTCTGATGGCCTCACTTGATGGTCATTATCCTGCTTCCGGCCCACGGAAAATGACTTCTAGTTGACTCACTTCTTAGGTATCTCACTGTCAATGAATCCATACTACCCTGACCACGTGTGTCAGTTTTTGACCTTTCCTAGTAGGAGTTACTGATTTTAGTCAAGACTTCCTATAAAAAGGAAGAATGTAAAGGTACAAGAATTTCAGGAACTGATCTAAGAATGGGAAATTAATAGACAATTGCTGAAACGTATAGTACCTTGTGGTTCTGGGGTTTGACTCCAGGGCATCCACACTGAGCTACATCCTCAGCTTGTTGTTTCTTCTTTTTTTAAGTCTTGCTAAAGTAGCCCAGGTTCAAACTTGTAATCTGCTCACCTTAGTCTCCTGTAGTGGAAGGATAACAGTCATCACCACCATCATGGTCTATATTGTAAAAAAAAATGAAAAGCTGTTTTTCTTAAACGAAGTTTTTCTAGACCATTAGTACAATAGCAAAAAAAAAAAAAATTAGAAAACGAGGACACTTCTGTAACCCTTTATTTTAACCAAATCCATTTTTACATTTGAGCAGACTAAAATTTGTACTGCCACCTAAATTTTTTTTGAGGTAAGGCAAGCAATTATTACTAACTGACAACCTCAAATAGTCATTAACAATAATATTGTTCAATTGTAATAAATTTTATTCCTTTTAGTTTTAATGGTTTTCTTTCATTTACAATTGAAGAATTTAGGCCTTGAGGGTATAGCTCAGTGTAGACTGTTTGCCTGTCATGTGCAACATCCTGGTTCAATCCCCAGGAATGTGAAAGACAGAGAGAGAGAGAGAGAGAGAGAGAGAGAGAGAGAGAGAGAGAGAGAGAGAGAGAGAGAGAGAGAGAGAGAGAGAGAGAGAGAGAGAGAGAGAGAGAGAGAGAGAAAGAGAACGAACAAGAATTTAAGACTTTAGATTGAGCTCAGTAGCTCATGGGCACTTAATAACGTTTTCCTAATATGTCATAATTTTTCCTTATTCTCATCAGTAAGCCATTACTGATGTTCAGTACACTTTTTAAAATATGTTACATTTGCTTAGTCTTGGTATTTGTACTGAAAGACTCCTATCTCAGCGATTCCCCTGTAAGTCCGTTCTGTACTGCAGTGTTGATAAACACTGGTTTTGCCTGTAGCGGTAGACAGTCCTGTGGTGGACTCCGACTGAATGTTTTACTCCTTCCCTAGATCGCCTGTGCTGTGTTTGCTGCCCTCTTGCATTTCTTCTTCCTGGCTGCCTTCACGTGGATGTTCCTGGAGGGTGTGCAGCTCTACATCATGCTGGTGGAGGTTTTCGAGAGCGAACACTCCCGCAGAAAGTACTTTTACCTGGTGGGCTACGGGATGCCTGCACTCATTGTGGCCGTGTCTGCGGCAGTGGACTACAGGAGTTACGGAACAGACAAAGTGTAAGTGAACTGTGGTCTTCTGTCTTTTCCCCTCTTTTCTGTCAATCTCGGTGAGACAAAAGTGTTGAATTTTCTTTTTTTTGGACTGGGCATCGAACTCATGACTGCACGCTTGCCAAGCAGGCGCTTATTGCCACTGAGCTAAATCCCTGACCCGAGTGTTGGATTTTCTATTACCACAGAAACTGATGAAGGAACTAGAAAAAAAAAAATGGCATTCTCCAATGTCTGGTTAAATTTTTGGTAAAACATAAAAAAGAACAGAACATTCTTGAAACTCAATGTTGCTTTTTAAAAACAGTATATTTTTCTACAGCACAACTGAGCAATTGGAAGGATGATCATTTTATTTTTTCAGGGCATGGAGGTATTTGTCCCACTTAGAGTGGCTAGCTGTGTAAATGGCTGTGTTGTCACAGGATGGCATACTTCCTGACGCTGGTGGCCTTTTGTTTTTCCTGTAATTTCAGTCCTAGTCACAGGAAAGGCTTGCGTTTCTTCTTTTCTTTTTCCTACATGGGCTTGAGGTAGGTTGAGTGACAAATTTTATTCCCAGTATGACTTTAAATTGGTGATACATACCTAGAGAAATGTCCAGCATACTGGAAAGGTGTTCAGTTGAAAATGGTTTTGTAATGTTTGAAATCCTGAGAATGAATACAAGTCTCAAACAAGAAAGTAGAAAGAAGGCTGAGATGAACCTCTTATAAAGGCCCACATTTAGGATACAGATTGAGAGGGAAAATAAAAATAGAGAAGAAAAGGTAACAGATCTCCAGAAAGAACTGTGGTATAGTTAAGGAAAATGAGAATCAGGTTTTGGTTCTTTCTGAATCAGTGGTTATGTATGTCACAGGTAACTCAAGTTGGCTAAATACTAAGGAAAGATCACTTGACCTTTGAAAGAGCTATTTTGAAAAAGTACTGGAAGCAGAAACCAGATGAGAAGGCATAAAGAGATAAATTAGGTGTAAGAAAGTAGAGCCTTCAGGTATAATTTAGTCAAAAACCAATGTAAAGGGGCTGGGGATTTAGCTCAGCGGCATAAGTGCCTGCCTTGCAAGCACACAGCCCTGAGTTCAATCCCCGGTACCAAAAAAAAAAAAGAAAAAAAACCAATGAAAATATTAGTTTAGGTGATTATAAAAATGGGGGAGGATCTTAAAAGATGAAGTCCTAAGTATGCGTAAAGTGAGAAGAATCAGGTTGATAAGAAATTCCTGGAGACAGAAATATCAAATGCCCCATGTGCATTCTGTCTATATTGGCTGAATGAAAGGGAAAGAACTTGGGCATTGGTGGTAAACCTACCACATGCGTGTTGCAGCCAGTTGTTTGTTATCACTGAGAGCTCTAAAAGGTTTGCCACCACTGGTCTTGGGCTCAAACAATGGATATGATTAACACGAGATTAAGAAGACCTTGATTCATTAGTGTATTGCCATCTATGTTCATGGTTATGGCCAACCTTCTCTGCCTCATCTCTGCCGTGCTATTTTTCTGCCATTGGTTGTCTACTTTTTCCCTTCATTCGACCTTCTGTCCCCTTCAGTGAGCCCCCTCTGCCACTGTTCCTGGAACCATAGTCTTACTTCCTCTCTCTAGAATGCCCTTCTCAATACACTAATAAAAAGAAAACACAGGCAGAGTGGATCAGGAGATAGGGTCCATCGAGATGCTCTGTACAAGAAATATAATTAACCTGAAAGAGGTTTTATAGACTGAAAGTCAAAGATGAGAAAATAATGCTGTATGGGTCAGGGAACCAGAAAAAAGTAGGGGTAGCTCGCCCTTCAGCTGCAGGTTGGTTGGAAAGACATAACACTTTTATACAATGGAAAACTACTCAGCTATAGGGAAGGAAAACCTTGAGGCACTTATAGGTAAATGAATACAATTTGAGATCATGCTCAGGGGTAAAAAGGTTCAGAATCAGTTAGGTGAATCGCAGGTTGCCTCCCTAATCTAAAAACTAAAGGAGTTGGTGGGATACAAAATGTACAGTGCATCCTGTGAAAGTGAAAGGGGAGGGATTGTCTAAAAAGGGAAGGCAGAGGACACTGTTAATCTTGTATCATGATTTGAAACCCATATTGTTTTCATTGCTCTGTTTAGTTTGGTTATATTGTGTTCCAGTTTGTCTACTTGTACTAGATTTGGTGGCATGGACAGCTATTCCAAAGATAGCAGAATATACTATGGTAACCATTTTTGATTTCCTATTAACTTAACTTGAAGCCCTATATTGCTTTCATTGTCTTGTTTTGCCTGATTTTATTTGAATCTTTTTTGTTTGATTGCTGTCTTGTTTTGACTGGTTTTATTTGAGTCTGTTTTGTTTGATAGTATCAAGTCTGATGGTATAGGCAACTACTTTTTTTTAACTTAAAGAGAAAAAAAGCAAAACAGAAAAAAAGGGAAGAAACAATACAAAATTTCAAAGAAAAAGAAAAAAATAAACAGTAAGAAATTACTAGTTGATAAATTACATAATGTCTTCTAGATATAGTTGTTCAAGTTACAAAATTACAGCATACAAGGTGGACATTCAAACAGTGAAGGTGCAAACAGTTCTGTTCAGTGATCCAACAACAACTTAGCAACATGGTTATCAGTCCTACACACTTAAACATACATGCAGTTATATCCTTTAGAGCACTTTCTTTTCCTCCTTTTGCTTTTCAAGTCCATTATCTGTTTAGTATATCATGTTTCAGCTTGCTCAGTACCTTATGATCTGTTTTGTTGTTACTTACTTTTTAAAAATTTAATTTTTTACTATTTTAAAGGTAGCAAAGTACAACAGAACAAGACAGAAAAAAGCCAACTGAGACAGTGCAGTGAAATTGGTACAGAAACCCTCAACAGTTTACTGGCATAACAGTAATAGGTACCGTAGTATATCCTGTTATCTTCACAACAGTTATTCTTTCAATCAATATAGCCAAATCAAAGGAAATGCAGGACATTCTAGAACTTATCAAAACAGAACATTGAATAGTGCAATATCATTAATCAGAACAAAGCAAAACATTGATAACAATATTTGCCTACAGTGAGATGGTAGAAGGAAATCCCCCCTATTTACTACATTGAATATGGTCAACCTCTCAAGAGATGTCTAGCTCTCTGGCTCCCACTTGCTAATGGTGTGGGGGGAGTTTGATTCTCAGCCACGCTCCGGTGGGCTCATGGGAGCCTCTGAGCGATTCTTCTCCTGCCTCATGCCAGGGGTGCTCACCGAGAGGGCAGGCAAATTGCCCTTCTGTGTTACACCTTGAGTCCCTCCATGGTCAGAGCTCTGGAGCTGCTGGTTCTCCTCCCAGCTCAGGCCAGGGGCCCCTACTGAGAGGGCGGGCAAACTGCCTCTGTGTGCTGCACCCTGAGTCCCTCCATGGTCCTAGGCAACTACTTTGAAGACAATAAGATCCACTAGGATACCCATTATGGTTTGACTATTACCTTCTTTGAAGTCCTATAATGTCTCCAATGTTTTGTTTTTATTGATTTTGTTTTATACTGTTATGTTCAATTTTATTATGCCTGATGATGTAGGCAATTCTTTTGAAGATAACAAGAGACATTATGGTAACCATTGTTGATCACCTTGTATTTTGGTTTCAAGTCATGTACCATGTTCATCCTTTTGTTCTGACTGACCCCATTTTGTTTTCTCTCATTTGGTTTTAT
Organism: Hydrochoerus hydrochaeris; assembly: GCA_004027455.1. Lineage (NCBI taxonomy): Eukaryota > Metazoa > Chordata > Mammalia > Rodentia > Hydrochaeridae > Hydrochoerus > Hydrochoerus hydrochaeris. The sequence goes on along the minus strand of PVLA01012352.1, from coordinate 35,239 downwards.
TCTCTTCAAAATAAAAACAAAAGGCCTTGATTTAGTATTGACATCAGCTTCACAGTTCATCAAATACATGATATTCATATTATTGATGAGAAAACCAAGGACCACATAAATTAAGGCCTAATCTCCTGTTATAAAGCTAGATCTTGGCAGGCATGTGGTATATCAAGTCAGGTTAACTTAAGTAAAGAATTTTTTAACATGATAAAATGATCTTTCTATTCTGAGACGGGTGTGAAGGGAATGGGCAAAGAAAATTTTAACACAGAGAAATGTTCCCGTCCAGGAGAAGCTGAGGTCACATTGAAAGGAGAGGAGATTTGAAAAGCTTTGAAATGAGCACTATGGAAAGTATGCTAAGGAGCCAATTAGACATTAAAGAAAAGATTTCCAAGCAGCAGCAAAGGCTTAGATGAGGTTACATAACATCAATTTGTGCAGAAATTAATAAGCTAAATTTCATGACTTTCTACCATGAACCCTTTTAATCACCAATCTGGACATGCTGGAAATAAAGCAGCTCGCTTCCCAGAAATGAGAATTCTTAAAAAGGGAACGACCCAAAGAGGGTAACAGAACCACTGGGAGTTTACTTAAAATAGCTTATGTGTTGGTGCATAGAAACAATACAATTAAAAGATGAGCAGAAATATAAAATAAAATAAAAAAATAAGGAAAAAAAGACCATCTAAAAACTGTTATTTTCCCCTTCAGTACAGTCACAGGCTGTGTAAAGGCATTTATCTCAATGTTAAAAATAGCAATACTTTTTAAATTAGAATTTGTCAATTGTAAATCAAATTTGAGTTCATTCTGTAGATATCAGCTGTGGAAAAGTATCAGGTCCTGACCTAGATCCCTGATCTCCCAAATGAGTGTATGGTGGAGGTTTAAATAAAATGAAACAATTGTTATGATTTTAGGACTGCAGGAGGGTCAAAAGCCTTCAATTGAGATCGAGACTCCCAGGGCAAAGACAAAGAATTCTCTGGACCACCCACATTTTTTATTAGGCCCAACAACAAGGGGTGGGAAACTGAGGAAAGCACAGGCAATGAGCAGGACCTTGGGAGTCACTTCAAGGACGTCTCCAAGTAATAAATCATGTCAGTTCAGTAGCACTGTCTCATCATGAAGACATGGTAGGAGTGAAACTGTAGGGATAATTCCTCGAGCTGCGGTCTCTTATCTACTTAATTGATGTTTGAGCCAAGTGTCCGCAGCGGTGGCCTTATCTTGCCCTTTGAGATATCTCTGGCCTCACAGGCCACTACAGGCCTCAGCCAGGACCAGTGATTCACAGAGGTCACTTACTATGGATCAGCTTCCATTGCCAGGGAAGGGGCCGAGGCCTAGGACAGACTCACAGATAAACGTAGAAAGCCAATTAGTTAAATTTAAATCCTGCTCAGAACCACTGGGTAGTGGTCTCCAACAGAAAAGACTAAAATTAGGGGAAAAAAATCATGATTTGAGGTAGCCTTGAAAGATATCTTAGAGGACAAATGTAAGATTGACCTTAGTTTTTAAAGAATAGCTTTAGTGATGTAACTCACATGTCATAAAATTGACGTAACTTCTTTAAATCATGTACCTCAGTTCTCTCATATATGTTCACGGTACTATGTACTCATCATCACTATTATTAGGATATTTTAATTTACTTAAAAGAAATCTATTAGCTTACTGCCCTCAATCATATAACTTTACATGTTCATTAATGTATTTCCCATTAAAAAATTAAGTCGAATGATATAATATGTGACCCTACCCCATTACAAATATTACTCTTAAGTAGTTCCAATTTTTTTTCTTGAAAGTCTTGATGTGCTTTTGTTTTTGTTTAACATTTACTTTTTCTCCTTAGACATTTGCAAATTTCCCTATTGAATGACTCAACTTCTTTGCTTTGAGTTTTAGTCATGCATTTTGAGACAGATGTCACTTTGTGGATAGTTGGAAACCATCTAGTCCTAACTTTGTTAAAGCTTTGGCTAGTGTTTATTTAATTTCCTGTACTCATACCTGGAGGGTCTCAATTACTGACATTATAATTTTGTAGGGCTAGAGGCTAACTTATTTCCCAGGTACTCGTTCAAACAAATATTAATAATTCAGTTTTGCAATGATGATTTTCCCCAACCCAAAGAATGCCAAAACAGATATTACAGAAATAAAGGATAGGTAAAAGAGAGATTAGATTGAGAAATTTTTGTTAAAATTCTATAAAAAACAGGCATAAAAGATTTTAATATGTGTACACATTTTAAATAAATAGTCCACACAAATGTCTTTGGAATACATAGAAAAAATGGTCAACTTCGATCCTTTTAGGAGTTCATCCAGCCATCTCTGCAGCAGTGTTTTAATGTTTTGCTCATTGATGGATCAGGTATTGAGAAGAGAACAATTATTCAGTCACTGCTGTTTATGGGAGAAGCTGAAATGAATGATCACATCTCTATAAGATTTAACTTGTCAAAACAAAATATAAACAATGATTTTTCACATAACTCACAGGGTCTCTGCATACAGGCTTATGTATCCTGGCCTTTATTATCTTACATCTTTGTTGTTTCATTTCATACTACTGTTTGTTGTTGATTTATTTTAATCTCACATGGTCTGTCGTAGGCCTTGCTTACCACATAACTCTTCTGTTCATGTAGCTCTGCTACTCCCTTGTTTGTTTACTAGTGTTGCTGTCCAATGTGCTATGTTGATTTTTTTGTAATTAAAAATGTAAACTTAGATTAGCCACAATTCTGAGAAATAATGTCAGCTATTCTCTATAAATTCTTATGAACTTCAAAATAGTACATTTTCACATCTTAGAAGTCTTTTTTACTTATTTTTGGAACATCATGATTCCTAAATTTTATCTCCTTGGTCTCATCTACTTAGACTACGTGTAAAATAAAATTATTTAATGTGTATTACAATAATCCAGAGAATAGACATTTTTCCATTTTCTTTCCTCTTACTTTGATAAAGTTTCTTATTTTACTAGCAGTGAAGTTTAATATTTGAGGCCTTTAACAATAACAATAATAGCCTGGATTTCTAAAAAGTAGACAGCATAACAATGGCAGGAGAGAAATCTACAGATAAAATTGTTTTTTAAGGTAAATAAATGTTATTTTGGTGCAGATAGAGGTAACTATCATATTCATCTTGCTGATTGATTATAATATGATTTTCTATGAAATATTAGGGCTGTTGAATTTACTACTTTGTGTGAAGCAAACATAATTTGATGTTGAGATGTTGCTCAGTGTGTCAATTTGCAGTGCTTGTAAGAGTCATTATTTCCTGATGTTTAACAAAATCATATTATCTAACACATACCTAAAAATGTACTAAAAAATAATATTTGGAAACAATAATCTGACATTTAAAATTCTACTTAAAGGGGTAAAATTCTTTTTTTGTAAACAATCTAGTGGATCTCAAAACTGTTAATTGCACAGTTAATAATGAACTGTCATTTTGATTTTATCTCTGTTTTTGTATTTTCTCTTGATTTCTCACACATTCTTATGGACATTCAGTGAAGTCATTCAATGGAATATTCTCAGAAGATGATGATAGCAAAAGTCGGCATTGACTTAATAATAAATCAGAAGAGATTTTTTTGGCTATTCATTACTAAGCATTTTGGTTTTATAACCTGAAACTAACCAGTGACTCAAACTTTAATTATCTAAATATTATCCAAAATATTTTTATATGCATATATGCTTTATTTTTCTAAACATCTAAAACTAGAATTCTAGTTATAATTTCTAGCATTTTTCCCCTATCTTCACACGCATAATTGAAAAAGCAGTGGGCTGCACAAAAAGTAAAGAAATGGGAGTCAGGAGTAAAGACAGCACTGAGAAGGGATGAAATTCAGAGAAAAATCTAACAGATAAATTATGCACTAGAAAATTGATAAGGTGTATCTAAAAGATATAGATTAAGTCATGAACATTTATAATCAACCAGAAATCCTGGCATACTAAGCGAATAATCAAGCTCATAAAAATAATTACAATCAAATTTTATGATCTAAGATGTTATAAATCATCTATGAAATCATAATTTCCTTCTCAGCTCACTAGATTAAAAGAAGCTCTAAATGAAGTGTTCTTTGTTAGTCAAATTCTTTTATGCTCACTTCATCAGCTAACCAGTATAAGTAGAAAGTGATTATTAATTTCTTTTTACAAAATACTAGATTGTAGTATTATTCAAAAGACAAAAACCCATTAAGAAACATTAAACTTGGTAATATCTAATGAAATATGTACAGAATTTTTTATATGGTTGCTTATCTAAACACTTAAACCTACTAAAAAATCATTTTGATTTGGAATGTTTCTCAAGCCCTTATTATATAACATTGCATTATAACACTTCATTGACATCAAACAGTTTTAGTGTTTGTATTATCATAAGGCGTGTATAATTCTAGTTGGCCCCTTGGAAATACTACACAAAATAAAAATGTTTGTTTGAAAGACATATTGGGCCAAGGACATAGCTCAGTGGCACAGCACCTGCCTGGAGAGTGTAAAGTCCTGAGTTCGATTCCCAGAACAAAAAAAAGAAAGACATATTGTAGTCAGTCAATATGGAAAAGGATAATACATGTGTATATTTGTATACTATGATATTAAAACTCAAAACCATGGCTGGGCTTGGTGGTGTACAGTGGTAATCCCAGCACTCGGGAGGCTGAGGCAGGAGAATTGCTGCAAGTTCCAGGTCAACCTGAGCTACAAAATGAGTTTAAGGCCAGCCTCAACTGCCTTGAGAAACCCCCTCTCAAAAAGACCAAAAACAGAACAAACCAAAAACCCAACCTCAAGACGATGTTTTATGTGTATTTCTGTGTGTGTGTATAAAAGACTAAGAATTTATTGTATCATTATTTTATCACCCAGGAGCTTTCTCATTGGACTTAAAATCATCACTATGTAAGAATTCTTTGTTGAATATAAGTTTTCTATTATAAAAGTAGCCATACAACACAGAAGTGTTATTTTTAAAATGCAACAAAATGTTTTACCTAAAGTCAAAAGTTACGTAAATTCTTGTTGGAGCCAAAGCAGTCTGCTGACTTCCACAATTATCATTACACAACCAGTGATCACATAGGATGTAATTACTTCATCCAGTGCCTTTAATAAAAATATCACGGTAAGGAAATTGAAGTCCTAATGTATTATTGTTGCACTGTATATTACTATAGCTAGACACCATATTGATCCAGCAATTCTAGTTCTAGATGTTTACCCAAGAAAAATAAAGCATAGGTCCATATAAAAATGTCTAGTAGTGTTAACAGCAGCATTTTTTATGTTAGCCAAAACATGAAAATATGCAACAGCAATTAACTAATGAGAAGATAAATAAAATGGCATATATTTATATGATGGGTTAAAAATAAGCTAAAATAGATAATAAAATGTGTTAAGTGGAATACATCAATCACAAGAGGTTATGTATTGTATGTTTCCATTTGTATGAAATACTGCAATAAGGAAATCAGGATTGCAGCACAGTAGTTGAGGGTGGAGGGCGGCCTGTGGTAAGCACAGGCTTGCATTTTGATGTACTAGAAAGAAAAACTAGACTATGTTAATGGTGTCACAACTGTTGAGTATACTCAAAATAATTCAGTTGAATACTTTAAATGAGCACTTTTTGTATATAAATTGAATTGCAATAAAGCTAGGTACAATTACTAAAATTTTCATTAATATCAGCAGATGATCTTACATTTAAAAAGATTTTATATTTTTACTGTGGATATATTTCCATAAAAAGCACATACAATTCTCATCTATTAATTGAGAATTTATAGTTAACTAAGCCATATTTTTACTTGATTTATAACATACATTTTTATTATTTTCCAGAAGCATCCAGTAGCCATAGGAAGTTTGGAATCAAACTAACTAGAATTAAATGCTAGTTGCCCTGAATTTCAGTCTTATTATGTGAAGTGGTGTTTGTTATAAGGTCCTTTCATTGTAATGTTCAAAACTGTGTGTTAATGTGTAATAAGTACATATATGTTTATGTGCTTTCATGTATATTTGTATGTAAGTATTATGTATGTAAATTGTTTTGCGTGTGTCAGCATTTATTAAATTGCAATTATTGTTACTGGTTCTACTATTTGGCTCATACAAATGACAAGATACAACCTTTATGATCAATATTTTTTAAAAGTATAAATAAATTATATTAATAAGCATCCAATTTTTAGAGTAATGGTTGGAATTCTTATATCATTTACTAGTTTATGAAAGATGAGATTATGGGAATTATGCCAACATGTACTAATAAATTACAGCAAATAGTACTATTCTTGTTTTTGTAACTCCTCATAAAAATGGAAGATGTATTTTGGTGGAGGCATAGTGAAACTTTTTTTAAAAAATTACATGTTGAGGATATAAAAGCAACATAAATTACATTTGATATACTATGGCCAGTTTTTAATTCTAAGCACCATTGCTACTTTATATTACTTCAGAAACCTTTGGTTTAATAGGTAGATGTCTGCTTTAATGAGAATGAATTAAAACTAGCAACAAAACACAGTGTCCCAAATCACCTTAATGATTCTACATTGCTGACCTTCAAGAGGGAACTATTTTCTTGTTGTGTTATTGATACCTAAAAATATTGTAAAACATGATTTTGGTGACATTTATGTATGTTGAAAGGTTAGTCTTACTCTTTTTATAAGAAAAGAATTATACTGTTTCAAATGACTGATAATAAAATGGTAAGTAGTGTAGCAGAAGAGCATATACCTTAGAAGTATGGTTTTTCTATTCTCCTACTTTGAGAAATGAATTTGTCCCATTTTGAAATATTAATTTGCTTTATTTTTCTCTTTCTTTCTGAGTAAAAGTGAAGATAGTGCCTGTTGGATAGGTAATTGACTTTTCAATGAAAAGATGATACTGGTATGAACACCTTTATTATTAATTTCTATTATGCTTCTGTTTCTTGGAGTGGAACTATTGTGGAGCAGAATGATACTGTATCCCTTTGGCTTTCCACTGGTTCTATCAAGCATTCAGACCAATAACCTTATATAACATATAACAACATGTTGCTTTTATTATTTGAAAAAAATATGCTCTAAAAATAGAAGTTAAAAAGCTATCTGTATCACATAAGTGAAACAAAAGACAAGTAAAGGTCTGTAGTTTAGCATAAGTGCTCCTATTAATTCTAGAATATTCCTGGTATGGAAGGAATTTCAGTATTCAGCTAGAGATGTAGTATGATCAGAATAAATTTGTTTTTCTACTTTGGGTCAGTTATTTTTGTAATAGTACCTATATAAAGATAAGGTATAAGCCAGGCATGGTGGCTCACACCTATACTCCCAGCATTCTGGAGGCTGAGGCAGGAGGATCATTGCGAGTTTGAGACCAGCCTGGGCTACAAAGTGAGCTAAAGGCCAGTCTGAACTGCATAGCGAGACCCTGTCTCAAAAAGACAAAAAAAAAGATAAGGTATAGTTATATACTTTATCGCTGAATTTGATTCTTTTAAAAATAAACACTAAATTTAAAAGTTAAGCTTTTAAAAGTAAATTTAAACAGGCATGCCTATCAAAATTCCTAATTTCACAAGTTAAACATTGCTTGGTGGAAAAAGTCAATTTTCTGATAAATGGTATTCTTCAGTACCAAGTCTGCCCATCTGTGAGGCAAACTTTATTGTTGTTAGTGTGATAACTTTTTTTCCTCTAGCATTTGTCTTATTTATCTAACCCTAACTCCACTTAACCAGTGGTACTGAATTGTATTCAAAAGGTATGGAGTTGCCAGATTTCTAGAAAATACGATGAGGTGGGTGCACATGTGAACCCCATGTAGAATCTTCTTCATGCTAAAGCTGAGGAGTTGTTTCCACAGTGGCACAGTGAACTGGGGTGGGAAGCATGTGAATCTTTAAGTTGGTAAGGCAAAAAAGATGGAATACTGACAGGATGGGGAGAGCCAGTATGTAGCCCAAAATAACAGCAGGCAGGGCCATATGGCAAACAAATTAGAAGGCACATTCTTGCCACAAAGCCTTCCAGGAAAGAGTGACACCCGGACAGTGCTGGGGAGGGATGATTTGCTCAGAACATGCTAAGTGCCTCATATTGCCACTTTCTCTGTTCACTTCTGAAAGGGATTTAAATCTATGCCATCAAATGCATATTGAAGAATTTCCTTTAAAGCATAAAAATGATTTGTCATTTCACTTTCATATTTAGAGGAGAGAATTATACCAAAGGTGCATTTCCAAATAAAGCATTTGTCACACTGAGACTGCAAAGAAAGAATGTTTTGAAAGACTAAAATTTAATGACATCATTTATTTAAGCTTAATATTTGATGACATGAAAATTTTGTAATTCCATTAGTATAAAACACTTATTAGTAAAGTAATTGGTATTATTTGTATACGATCTTAATCTGTAAAATAACGTTTTTCAGAAAATCTGGGAGCAAGTTTTCCTATAAAAGAATATGCTTAAAATGTACTGTGGTTCTCAGGTTGAACTCCACAACTTATTTGACCTACAAACAAGTTATGCTATTAACAATCCTTCTGAAATATATAATTAATATAGTATTATGTTGGTATAATTTCAGCAAAATCCTTTATGCTGTGTGTATGTGTGTGTGCGTGCGTGTGTGTATGTCTGATCTAATCTGAAAAAAATGTCCCTGTTTTGTCTTCACTGTTTTTATCTGCAGGGAAAATGTGTTTAATGAGACTCCTGAACCACCTATAAAATTTTCCCCTGTTCACTTTAGTGACTTACCTATATACACAAAGCCTTTTGTTAGGATGGTGCTAAACTAGATTGTGGGGAGAATGAAAATAATTTTCATATTTTAACTTTGAATTTTCTGGTTTGTTTCTGCTTGTGAGCAGTACTATTCTGGTTTGATTCTGCTGTTTCTGAATGGCACAGCCAGAAGACAGCTACTTAGTCAAATCAATAAATAGTGAATGACTTAAGTAGTGATTGCTTCACTAATAGGTTTTCTTAAACATGCTTATATTTATTTGTTTGTTTATTTGTTTGTTTAGTGCCAGGGATCGAACTCACAACCTCATGTTTGCCAAGCAGGCACTTACGCTGCTAAGCTAAAGCCCCAGCCTTATGTTTATTTTGAATAAAGGAGTTGATCTCTTACAAAAAATAAAAACTGATTGTCAGAGTGTCTATTGAAGTTAGTTTACTTACTTTTAACTTAAAGAGAAGACAAGCTATCTTTGCAAAATTTGAAAATTACAGAAAACAGGAAAAAAAACCATAGTAAAAGGACACTGCCCCATTATTCAGATATTGAGTCTATTATTATTTTGACATATTGCTTCCAGTAATTCTTCAAACAAACAAATCAGTAAGACCCTTTTGTCAAATTCCAGTTCTTTATACTCTCATGTCAGAAACAACTGCTAAAATGATTTTCTTTCTTTTCCATTAAAAAACTACATGTGTATGCATCTGTCAAAAATATACAGCTTTAAATGTATACCATTTATATGTTCATGCTTATACATGTAACACTTATATATCATGTATTATAGGTGTATATGTAACATATATGTGATTGGATTCCTCACTTGACTTTCATTCAAATTTCATTTATCTTATTGACATATCAATTTACTCTTCTTTTTTAACTGCTTTACATTTTATCAAAGAAATAGAAAAATATTTTAATCAATTTCTTTATTGATGTGTATTTATAGAATTCTTTCTTCATAGTTTTGCTTGTATTCCACTATTGCTTAGGTTAAATAGCATTTGCATAATCACTGGAATATTTAAGTCCTTATTAAGATTTGCAAGTTTAGCATACATGACAAAATACTCTTGAATATTTACCACTAGAGATCCTGTTTAATTATGTCTCAAATAGACCAAAATGACAAATAATTCAAGATATTATTTTTAACATCAAATCTAACTTGTTCAGAATTTACATTAATCTTTCTCTTAACTAATCACTTCCATTTTGTCTTGCTGTCATCCTGAAGAATGAAAATGTAATTTCCCAGAGGCTTTAAGAATTGGGGAAGTGTTAAATGTGGCTGAAATTAGCTGATTAATAATTTACTTTTAGGTCATGAATCAGCTTCATGGGATGCTAAGGATCATTTGGAACCCAGAAGTATGAAGAGTAACAATGCACTTTTTAAGATTTGAGAACTCTCAAAGGTTGGCTTTCCAACCTAATTAAACTTCAATCTCCTGATACTGAATTTATTTCTTCTTTGTACTGAATTTCCTCCGATCTTGACAGGAAAATGTCACTTTGCCGGACAGCTGATGGACAGGTTATGTAGCACCATAATTGGAGAGAAAAAGATAGCTTAAAACTACTTGATTTAATGGCTCTGTGTATGGGTTTTTCTTTCCCTTTTTTTTCTTTTTTTCCTTTTTTTATAAGGTTTCTAATGACATACACAAAAGGCCTTAGCAAATAGGCCCAGTGCCATTTTCTGCCTGTTTCCTCCAGGGGTAATTATCTTACTCCATCAATAGTGCTGTCAGAAATCAGGCACATAATTCAGCATTTAAATGAACAAGCAATGTAATATTTCCTGCCTCCTGCAGAATGCTTTGCAGCTTACATTCTTCTCTGTCACTTGCTCACTCTTGATGTATGTGCCCTGCCCGGTCCTTGAATGCCTCTTCTCCCTTGTGTTTCTCTGCAGATGTTGGCTCCGACTTGACACCTACTTCATTTGGAGTTTTATAGGACCAGCGACCTTGATAATTATGGTGAGAACTCCTAATTAACTCTGTGTGTCCCAGGTCAACAAAGGAAACTTTTTCACTATCCCTGCACTAAATTTCTTTAATTTACATAGGTTAATTTGAGGAAAGCATGTACTTTTTTGACCCTACGTAACTCAAGCAATTAGACACTCCTTACAGTCTACTTTTATATAGTGAAATAGTTCATCACAACCAGAGGGAAAAGAAAACATACATTTGGAAGAGTTTACCCATAGGGAATCAGGAGTCCAATGTAACACAATCCATTTGACTGTAGATATTTAAACAGTGATGACTCTAACTTTGACGAAAGTGTATTTCCATTCTTTTTGTTTGGGATTATTTCAATGGAGAATGGACAGATGAGAAACTACCTGATTATTCCTTCCACATTTGTTTCTTACATGAATGTTTAAAACCAAAGATTTTGCTTAAGATGGCACAACTAAATTAGACATGTATTTTTCATTTTGAAATGCTTAATATCTTGATTCTCATATTACACTGATTATGACAAAATTGTTAGTGTCATTATTTGCAGAAAGTTGCTATTCATTGAGATAAAATGTTGGCCCACTGACTTTAAATAAAATGCAGGCCTATAATTTCTCACCTGAAACACATTCTGCATATATATTTCAGAATTCAGCAATGTTTCAGACTTTGGAAACACAATATGGTATCGGTGTATTACATATAAGATAGTACTATATGGTGGTCAGGAAAAGGCAGTTTCCCTAAATGAAATACATTGGCTTACATTCACAGTACTCACTAAGCAGCACTCAGCAACCAATCAGAAATATTTCCATAGAAAAAGAAAAGTTAGAAAAACAAGAGCAAACTCAGCAGTGACTTCAATAGATTCTTTAAAAAATATTTACTTCTAAATTTGGAGATGATTTATAAAAACTTGTGAAGCCATGTTAAGAGGGAGAATTTCAGGGAACCTTTTAATGGGATTTTTCTAGATCCCACCTGCCAAATTAGGAAATATGCAAGCTAATCAAATGGAAAAGGACAATTCAACGTGTGCTTTTCTGAACAGTTTAGATGTAAGTGGCTTAGGTAATTTATAGTGAATAATTTTGTCTTAAAACATGTGTTTCCTCTGGTTTCAGTGATATAACAGTATCACAAGGGTTCTCTCTACTTTAATTTGAGTTGATTGTCACATCAGAATTTCACCATCATTTTCCATTCCTTTTGAGTTAGGTATGGAAAAATACATTGATTTTAGTAATTGTGTTTTCATAATGTAAAATTTGAAAATATCCCTAAATACATTTGAAGAAATGTTCAGTGTCCATAAATAGCACACTTAGAGTAATTATCGTGTTGTTTAGTTACTTTTTGAAAACTGTACCTTGGGCTGTGAATCCTTTCAAAATATCTACAATATCGTTCCACCTGCTAAAGCTGTATTTGTGTTTATGTGGCATGTAAGTGCTTTGTTACTCAGTGGAATCCAAATTCCCCCAATAGGCTTCTTGCTTTGACTAAAATACCAGGCAGTTATTCATGATCCAGTTCCTTTAAAAGTGTTCTAAAGTTAATTTCCCAGGACAATTCATTTGTTACACAGAATAAACTTTTTTTGGTCATGTTTTGTTGTGTCTTTCTATTCTGGTTATTCATAATATACTTTTTGCATTCCAGCTTAATGTAATCTTCCTGGGAATTGCTTTATATAAAATGTTTCATCACACTGCCATACTAAAACCTGAATCAGGCTGCCTTGATAATATCAAGTAAGTGATTTTTATTTTTATGTGCAATAGATTTCCTTGCAATCGTACTCTTAACCTGTATCTACTTTTGTTATATCAAAATAGTGTGACAAAATGATATCAGTGATCACGTACTGTCTTTGCTATAAAAGATTATTTACTATTTAAGTGATTCAATCTGGCTAAAAATAAGTATAATGAAACTCTCTAAATATACCTTCCTCCAAAAACTGAATTTAAAATAAAGTAAGTTTTTATTATCAATATTCATTTTATGCTGAAAACAAATACACATTTTCTGGTTTAGGACAGATTTTATACTTCAGTCCCTGCAGTTGGTCCTTATGCTGTGTTCCCTTCAGAACAAACCTTATAGTGGGAGTCACATGGTGGTATTTGCAACTACAAAAGCAGGAATTTGTTACCATAAGGGAAAAATCCCGAAATTATGAATCCAGGTGTTTATGTAAGAGCTCTTATTGAGCTGACCTCTTCTCTTTCTGAGAGAAGGGAGAGAAACCTCCCACGTGTTAAGTACAAGTTGAATATCTGTTTTTCAAAATTCTTAGGACTAAAAAGGTTTATGGAAATTTTTCAGATTTGGAATATTTGCATGCCATTATAGTTTAAAATCCTTGATCTGAGAGTCTAAAATTTTTGCCCCCTAATATGAAACTTTTTGAGCATCATGTTTATATTTCAAACTTTCATCTTAGGGATGCCCATACTATACTTTGAAATACAGATATATGGTTCCAAGTTTTAAATCACTTTGAAATACCAATACAAACTCCTGCAAATACATCTTTCCAGAAGTTTCCTTCTATTCAGTCATCTTTTCATTTTTTAGCTTTATCCTTAAACCCAAACTCCGCTTTTCTGTATTCACAAAATGCTGATCATGCAGAGACATGAAAGCATTCACATTACTTTTTAACATTTACATTTTGTCAAAAGAAAAAAGTTGCATTCCCATTTCTACTCCTTAAATTCAACTTAATTTCTTCACATTAAGATAGTAACGTGGGATACATATTAGTCATTTATATATGTTAAAATGCATTTTCATGTCATTTGCCTGGTCTGTGCTAGTTTGGATGAATAATTATGTTTACTTAAATATGCTTTGAGAAGTTTTGAGAGGTCACTTGTCATGTGTTGATGGCATCCTTCTTGAACTACTTCAGATAGCAGCTCTGTAAACCATCTTCCATCCTTCTCCATTCTGTGGCTGATACAGATCCTGGTCCATGCTGGACCTGAAGTGGAAGTGGGCAGAATAACAAGATATGCTAGTGACTTAAGTGAGAAGTGTTGTTTACATTAGCCTTAATTTTGATGAAGTAATCATTTGCCTAAGTTAATCTTAAAGACTATCCAAGCAGTTAGCAAAATAAAAGTATTTCGGAACAAAGTAGGGATTATCTACCCTAAGTAAATAGACTTGGTTGTTTTTAATCTTACATTGAGGTAGTAATCACCATGTTACTGAATTATGCATAAACTTGTCATTCTGAAACACAATGTTAATTGCATAGAATCTTACAGATGAAACTGAATTTGAATAAGTTAAATGACCACATGAAAATTTTTTCTTTGTCATACCATTCTTTCCTCTGGTTACTATAAATTACACCTTTGTGTATATTATTTTATTTTGAAAAAATGTAATCATTATTTATGTTATTCTTAAAATAGTGTTTGGAAGAACTGAAAAAAACTTTGATGTTTATGTAAACCATTCTGCGAATTTAAAAATTAGGGGGAAAAAGGCTAATTCTTTGTCCTATTCCTACTGACTTTCACTTTAGAATTTACACTTAACATTGCCACATATTTTTAAAAAATCACCTTGCTCATTAGTTGTATTTCTTTGATAATGTGGATTGATATTATTGTCTTAAAAAACAGTCAAACATACAAAGCCAATACTTACATTTAGTGACATTAATGCCATCAAATTACAAAATAAGCTTTAAATGAAAATATGTTGATTTGAATTCTATTCATACTGATTGCAAGGTTTTGGTCTTTGGAAGGTGTTAATTCTGCTGAGTCTTCCTCTCCTTTTCACAGTGATGGAATAACAAAACACACCTGACTGCCGAATGCGCAGAGGAACATAAACAGCCTCTGATAATACTTTTTAAAATTCAGTAAAGGCAGAAGAGAAGTCAAATAGTTGGAAAGTGTATACAGAATAGTTTTTCAATGGAGAAAGTATGGATATAGGTACAGTCGTGGAGAAGTACTGATGACAGTTCAACAATACAAGGACGGGGAGAAGGGAATCTCTGTCATTGTTAGGACCTGAGGATGTGTAGGAAACACTTGTGGAACAGTAGTAGAACACATCTTCCCTCTTAGACACCAGAAAAGACACACATCAACTAAGCTAAGCAAAGCTCAGAAGAAGGATCTTGTCCAGCTGAGACTGGATGAAATAAATCACAATAAGCACCATGTTGGTAGACTCAATGTATGTTCCATTTACTCGCCCCCAGAATTGGCGCACTGGCCTTCTGCCAGTCAAGGGAATATTGAAGAGACAAGAAAGGTATCAAGAAAGTACTTTCCAGAGTCTGTAGGAAATTTAATTGTATTTAAAAATAGAGGAAAAGAAATCAGGGTTATAGTTGAGAAGGGGAGAGGATTTAAGAATAAAAGCACAAAATCCAGAATCATTTTATTAAAACCAAAATAATTACTGTATTTGTGCAAAACGCATTTAGATGTGGTACACATGCCGTGAGAGAGTTTTAAAAGATGTAAGCATCATTTATCTGTCGCTTTTAGTATACCTGCTGGATATGAAACTAATGCTTCTTTATTTTTTCCATTTTTAGTTTTATAAATGTGTTTTTATAAAATGGTAAACAAGATGGACCACCTCCTTCAATATATTTACAAAAAAATCTCCATATAAGGCCTTTTGGAAGCCTCCTTAAAATAATTCATGCATCGAGTATTTATTTCTTTTGTTATGTTCTCTCTCTCCCTCTCTCTGTCTCTCTCTCTCTCTCTGTCTCTCTCTCCCACTCAAATACACACATCCAAAATATGCTTGCTTCTTCCCATTTTCATTCCTGTCATTTCCTTTAAACCTCAGTTATCTTTTGCAGAGTAATGACAGTGGTCTCTTAATTTGTCTTCTCAAATTGATTCTTGCTCCTGCTGTCACCAGCTAAAGAGACATCTTAGAAAAGTGTGATTCATGCGACTCTTTTCTGGGTAAATGCTTCAGAGCCTTCCATTACTCTGAAACCGAAGTGCGGATGCCCAGTTGCTTTTTCTTCTGCTTCCCAGACGCCGCAGGCCCCTCCTTTCATCCTGGGTGTGTCCGCTGTGCTCAGGTCTCATCTCCCGATTGATTTCTCCAACTTTCTCTTCCCTCACACTGTCCCTGCTTAACTCCTTTATAATAAAAAATATATGGCTACTATAAAAACAATGTAGCTACTTTTGAATTCCAAACAAATTCTGGGGTCATTATAATAAACCTCTGCAGTATTAGAGAACATTTATTTGGCTGATTTCTTACCTTTTTTTTTTTTTTTTTTTTTGGTCTATTTGTTTGTTTTGGTACGGGGGATCGAACTCATGATCTCGCACTTGTTTGTTACAATGCCTAGTGATATACTTTGGAGAAAAGTAAGTACTATGAAGTATAGTACTATAGGTAACATGATTGTGGAGGAAATAAGGTATGCCAGTGCTGAGGTGTGACTGAGAAAAAGTCATCAGAAGTTAACAATACTCATTTATTTGCTGAATGCCTACTTGTTATTTGTCTCTTTTCATCAGAATAGGGTTAGAGGGAAGAACTAATTCCAATCATGTGAATTTTTTGGTTAAGTTTTTCACAGACTGAAACTGGAGTTTACAATAAGTGTTGCAAAACTCTAACCTAATTAAAAATAATATAAAGATAATAAAACAATGACTGAATTGTTACCCATTAACTTATAGTGTAGCTAAAGTATTTCTGCATGAAAAACTTTGGTTTATGAGGAGCTTTGGGAGCACTTGACGTTTGCCTCTGAAAAAAAAAATTACTAGTTTCTGGGTCACTGACTTCTATTGCTTAAAAATATTTTATCTTCTCAAAATTTTCATTAAATAACATCATAATTTATTTTGGAGAATAAAAAGCAATTATACAAAGTCAAGGTCATAGAAGGGAAAGTTGGTGTCTACATGTAGGGGCTGAGGGATCAACCAGTCTTCCTTTCCTGGATCAGTCCCTCTGCTCTCCTCCACGAAGGTATTTCAGCAAGGGGCCTTAGAATTTGTTAGTCGTATTTTCTGATTTCCAAGCTGTTCTATTAAGTTTTACATGAGTGATGGATGAATGAACACTTTGGGAGACGATATAAAGAACTTTACTTGCCTAGGGATGGTCCAGTGGGAGAAAGGAATAATAGCTTGATAGGCCCATTGGGGTATGAGTTTCTGTTCTTACCTCGAATGGGTTTTTGGCCTTGGCAAGTTATATCAGGGATCCAAGTCTCACATTCTACTCTGCATCAAGGATGCATGTGTTTATTCTGCAGATTTTTGTGGTAATTAAATATAACGTGTAAAACGCACAGCATTTCATTTGGTGCTCATGCAGAATGCTTTGATTGCTTTTAACTGTAATACATGGAAATATTCTTCTCTGTCTTTAGTTCTTTGTGTTTTCCATGGTGGAACTTTGTTCAACCTCCACCAAAATCTCATTAGAATTTGACTGGCTCTGTTTACCATATGGTGTCATTAAAAATTCTTCACATTATGATCCTTTCTTTTTTTTAAAAGACAAACTTATCCTATTATGAAAGAAATGGCTCCAGGGCTGAAATGCTCATTTGATTAATAAATAGCAAGTTGCATAGTTAGTTCTGGAGGAAAAAACAAGCATTCTCAGTGAGCTTGGACACCTGCCATATGTAAAGAAATGTAAGAAGGCTTCTGAATAGCTTCAGGGACAAACAGAAAAATGTTCAACCTCAATAACATTCTTAACGTCTTATTCTATGTTTTAGTAGCTTTTACTTTGGGAACTGTGTTTCTAAATGCTGCCAGAAGTAATTGACTCAGTAAGGACTCAGCTTCATTAGTGTTCTATTAGTCCTTTATGGAGTTAAGGGTGATTGGGCTCTAAAGCCAGGAAGATAGAAAAGCAAATTGACATCATCTTGAAATATACAACAACACCATAAGAACGTTTTGATGCTTTTATTTCCCTTTCATATAAATATCTACATATCTATATATATAGCCTATATATAAATGTATGAAACTTTCTTTTAAAAATAATCTCACCTTTATATAATACTGGCAACAATAACCTAAAAATAGTTTGAGTCCTTAGGAAAACAGTTAATTTAGTTCGAAGTGGTAGTTAATAAAAATGTTCATCAACTTTAAAGTGTTCTAGGTGAGTTTTAAGGAAAATATTCTGAAAATACTTTAGCTCTTAGTGAAACATTAGCTAAGAATATTAGCTAATATTATTTATAATATTAAATATTAGCTAATAATAATTGAAATATTGATTTGGACATTTTAAAAGAAAAATCTAAAGAGTTCACGAAGATTGAAAAAAATAGCTTGTATCACTGTTATAGATTTTAATCATAGCATATTTTTCACCATCAAAACTATTAAATTAAAATGATAATTTCACAACAAAAGAGAAGGGGATATATAGATGGATGGAAGAGAGAGAAAGGAAAAAGAAAAAAGAATGAAAAAAGAAATTAAGATGTGTCATGTACATGCTCTAACTTCCCACAAGGAACGGAAACACTGGGTGTGACACACATGTACTAATAAAGCAGAGTGAAAATGAAAAAACAAAGCAATTCTGTGTTTAAGACTGTCCCTCTCATAAAACCATTATTATATGAACACAATACACTGAATATATGTTTACCAGGTTTGTAAAAAGCAAGTGGTCTCTCAGTGACCGTATATAGTATAAACACTTTACTGCCTAAAAGTAGAAGCAATAATAAATGTATTTTATTCATTATAACAAGATAAAACAATATTTAAGCAAATTTCACAGTGAATACCATCTGTTAAGTCATTTTTTTCTAATCTTTTTCTATTTTCTCAATGGGTGGTTAAACAGCCCTAGAAATGTACCCTAAAATTATTGTAAAACCACCCAGGTATATTTGAAAGGTAATACAATTCATAGAACACTGAAGCTCTATGCATTTTTTTGACACACTAGATTTGTTTCAAATAAGTTAAAACTTCCTAAGATAGCAGTTAATCCTTTGCTGATCATGCTAACTTCAGCATTTAACAGCAGGTATCAATCACTACTTAAAAACAAACAAAAAAAAAGAATTTCAGTCACTGATTCACAAAGCAGGACATACAGCACGTGTTACTGCCAGTCTTTTTGCATGTTGTCACATGTACATTTAGGCCAGAGTTTTAAGATTCTTGAACTTTAAAATGCCAGGTGTCTTTTTAAAGACTATTTTGTTTAAAATTAATTAAAATCACCATATAATCTTTCTAAGAATCAGTGTTTGTATGCACAGCTCTCCTCAGCACAGCTTATAGACTGGATTACCATAGACACCCTGCCCTGTGAGACCCTGTTCCTGAAGACACTGTACTGTTGTCTTCTTTTTCCACAAGTTAATTAGGTTTGAATCAGGTACTAGTGAGTCAAGTGCTACGTAAGGATGAGAATACCTGAACAAGTACCTAAAAGGCAAACCAAAATATAAATACTAGCAGCTCCTGTCTTCTTTAGGTAAAGTCTGGACTCAGATTATTTCTATATTCTAAAGGAATGTACAGTCAAATCTGGGAAGTTTGGTAATCTGAATTAATCCTAGAAGTTTTTTTTTTTTTCTTTTAAGCCAAACAGGAAAAAGGATCAAAATGATACAGAATTTCAAAAATGAAAAAAAAAATGTAAGGAATTAACACTAGTTCATATATTGTACATTGTTATCACAGAGCTAGTTGTTCAGGTTACAAAATCTAGATTCAAAAGTGATCAGTGACAGCACAAACCATTCTTTTTGATGAACTAAGAGATTAGTAGTATAGTTATCTATCTAGAGTACATATATGTACATAAAATAGCTATTTATAAGACTCAAATTTTCCCCTCATGATAGTTAACTGCAAGTCTTCCTGGAAAATTTCTGAGAATCATTGTAATTACATACATTTATGTTCCTTATTAGTCACATATTTAAATTTCATTAGGAACATGGATTTAATTTTAATATTTCTAATTGCTTGATAACTTATTTAACAAATGAGAAATGCTCTTCACCCACCTTTTTTGGTGCCAGGGATTGAACCCAGGCCTGCCAGTGAGGTGCCAGCCTACCCACATTTGCCAGAGGCCTGTAAGTTCTGGGGTTTCCATGAGCACCCTTCACGTTCAGTAATTCATCAGAACAGTTTACAGAAAAGTCGTATTCTTATGAGTTTGGATTTATTATAAAGGAAGCAGCTCAGAAGTGGAAAATGGCAGAGATGCCTAGGGCAAGGAGCAGCCATGAGGGCAGAACTTCCATGCCCACTCAGGGACGTGGGTCAGTTTGTCAGCCTGGAAGCTCGTTGAATCCACACTTCTGTGTGGTTTTCATGGTGATTTTATCTTCTGTGCGAGGTTGATAAACAGACTGAGGGAGTGACTGAACTGCATCTCCAGCCGCCCTCTCCTCCCTGGTCATAGCAGGGATGTCAAAAGGGCACACAGAGCCCCAGAGACGGGCTGAAAGCTCATACTCTATGATGCTGGCTTGATTTTCCTGGAGACCGGTGCCATCCTGGAGCTGGGCCTCCCTGCTGTTACCCACCTTGTCCTGTCTTCAAAGCACAGAAGACACCGGGAGGATCCAAGTGACTTAGGAGCTTTGTGTCAGGACCCAGGGACAAAGAGTAAATACTCATTTGCTGTATGATGCCACTGCATTCTTGAGTTTTTAGAAGTTAGTATAATAAATATATAATAGTCACATTTTCATTAAAAATGAGTCTCCTACATAATGCCATGAACATGTTAGTGAAGGTACAATTTAAGAATGCCATTCTTTTGAAAGACTTGTCCTCTATTTCTTATCTCTGAAAATGTTTTTTAAAATTAAATTTGTTTTCTGTTACGTTACTGTGGATGTCTAAAAAATTAAAATTTAATGAAGTTGTGTGAAAATTGGAACATTTCAGTATATATTTCATCTGTGTCCAAGTTATCTGTGAGTCACAACTCTAATGTTTAGAATGCCTCTTATTTTTGTACTTTTAAAAATTAGTACTGGACGTGGTAGCACAGACCTGTAATCCCAGCACTTCGCAAGTTGAGAGGCAGGAGGATCACTTCATGAGTTTGAGTCCACCCTCAGCTACATAGGGAGTTCAAGGTCAGCCTGGACTACATAGTGAGATCCTGCCTCAAAAATAAACAAAGTAAATAAATAAATAAATAAATACATGGAAGAATCTAGTTAGGCTTAGGGATAAAATTTTAAAAATGTTATTTCTACTTTATCCTTTTCAGTTTTAAAAAGGTAATTGTTTATTTGCCTTGAGTTTTAAAATTTTTCAATAAAGTTTCAAAAATAAGTGCTTTTTTTTTTTTTTGGTACTGGGGATTGAACCCACGACCTCACACTTGCCAGGTAGGTGCTTATGCCGCTGAGCTAAATTCCCAGCCCAGTACCTATATTTAACACACCATATTGTTCAGTCTTCACTTGTAAGTTTTAATGTCATGTACTATAGGTGAAACTCAAAAATATTATCCTAAAATAATTTCATAACTTTTAAGCATATTTACTCTAATGTAGTTTCAGCTCATAAAAATAATACAGGAAATGGAATTTGTCAAATAGATTCCAGATGTAAGTAAAGGCATTTGAATTTGCAGGAGGAAAAATATTTTTCTCTTCTGTTGCTAAGGTGCTCTGCTAAGATGCCTGTAACAAAATGGAGATTAATGAGAGAAATTTAATATCTACTGAAAATGACAAGAGGGCCTTCAGATATAGATGCCCACAGAAAGGGGAAAATGTGTATAGCTTTTAATACCAAATTTGATGAAGGTGGCATGGAGAAATGAGGTGAGAGGACAAATGGGTATCAAGCAGCGCCAACAAATGGGGGGGCAATTGGCAGATGGTTTTTCAGAATATTCTTTGTCCCTCTGTGTCTTTGAGGGTAAAAAGAATGTCTGTTCCTCTGGTGACAGGGTTGCTACCTCGGGAATAAGGATTTTAGAACCTAATTCAGGGAGGAAGAAGAGGGAATTATTTTGTGATGCGCCTCAGGCTGTGCAGGAAGACACACAGCCTTCCCTGTTTTGATGGTTTCTCACATGTCAAGGTGCTGTATTTTGTGATACGTTGTCCTGAACCCCATCAAAGGACTTTGGAATTATTGCTAAGAATATCCATTTTAATGTGTAAATTTATTTTTACCTGATTATTACTTAATGTCATATTTTTTTTGAGTCTTAAGTAGATAATGCGGTTTCTTCCAAAGTATGAATGAAGTACACAAGCCTTCTCACAGATCAACGTAATCTGGTGACTCTGATTACCATAGTCAGAACCAAATAGAGGACTACTTTTCTGTCATAACTTTCTATACATTAACATGACAGTTTAACTCGGGGCTTTATTTAGTTGGATCATTTGATGTAAATGAATTTGTGTGAAAATAATCAGAATTTACTGAGTTTTGTCGTGAGAGAATTTGAATAAGTGATACTCAGCTGGAAGGTTTATGGCCTCCAAATCTAGATCAACCCACATTTCAAAAGCTTTTTGCAATTTTTTTTTTCCTGGAAACAGGGTCTCGCTACATAGTTCTGGCTGACCTTGGACTTGCTATATAGCCCAGGCTGTGTAGTTCTTGGTGATCAAGTTCTTGGTGATCCTCCTGCCTCAGCCTCTCAAATGGAAATATTCAAAATAAAACTTTGTGGATGACATTAAGTCAAGTTTTACCCTGTGTTTTTCAGTCACATTTACCAAGGAAGAAAGTAATCCTGATTTTGAAGTAAAAGACCAGTATTCTGTGGTTCTGTCTTTAAATCAACTGTAATTGCTGCACTTGATTAAGAACCAATTAGAGATGTAAAATGTCCTATCTTCTGTTGAGAAAGTGTGCAAAATAGTAAGAACAGTTAACTTACCTAAGTCATACAATGTGCTAGGTGTTAAATATGTTAGTTCAATTAACCTGTGTACTAATCCTTGAGACTTTGAGAGGCTGACTCACCTAAGCACGTCATGACTGGTGCCAGAATTAGGACTGCACCACACTGTCTGGCTTCAGAACCCTTTCTGAGCCAGTGTCACAAGCCTCATGTCACATCACCTTGCATAGTCACTAGTATGCCAGGCATGGTGGTGCACACCTGTGATCCCAGCACTTGTGAGGCTGAGGCAGGAGGATCTCTGCAACTTTGAGGCCAGCCTGGGCTATATAGTGAGTTCAAGGTCAATACAAGACCACAAGAAGAGATTCAAGAAATCTTTTCAGTAACATCAGTTTAGCTCACTTAACAGAACATACTTAAGAAGCTTTATATCCTAATATGGATCATATTACAATGATCACTAAAGAGACTTGTGTTTAAATATGTTTTTAATGGTAAGATATAGAATCTGGATAGCAAAATTTATATTCCAAAGCCTTCACATCACAGCAATCTTCTCTGCATTGGAAGTAGAGATCCATAAGTTACTAGTAAAGTGAATTATGGACTGAAACCATCCAAGAAGAAGAGGCAGTGTGGTAGTGTGGAAATACTGTATGTGAATGCCAGCCAGCAAAGGGATCAGCAGCTGTGGGAGGGTGCAGGAGCTTTGCAGGGTTTGGGAGATCTGGCCAGTGCAGCAATATACTTGCAGCTATTATTTTTCCCCCCAAGGAAATAGGATATAAATTTCAGCTGAAACATTATGGTAGGCCAAAGTTTTGGATTGAAGAAAGATGTGAAAGATTGCTTTTAAAAAATGAGAGAGCCTACATACTGAAGAAATACAGTTGGCTCATTAGATATCATTCAGTGCAATTAGAGATTTATCGTCATGAATTTAGAATATCTGTAGTAATTTTGTTGTGTGTTTTCTCCAGCACTCTTTGCAGGTTTGAGGAGTTTCTGTTCTGGCATGGTTTGCTTTGGCTTTGATTTTTCTCAATGAAGAGGAGAAATGATATAAACAAGTTAGACACCTTGAGCTGTAGGCTGGTAAAAGTGGATGATATATACATACTGAAAAGGAGAGGAAACAGTAGGAAAACAAGTCAGGGGAGGTTAGTAGATAACCAAAACAAGAAGGAATGGAAGATTACTGTAACCAACCAACAGAAGCTAAATATTATACAAAGGAAAAAGCCTAACGTAGCTCACAGTTTTGGAGTCCAAAGTTCTAAACATCATGTCACTAGCTCTTGGAAGCCTCCCAGCCAACCTCCACATCTTGGTGGTTGGCATAATTGCTCATGTAAGCAGTCATATGGCAAGACAGGAAACCAGATCATCAAAAGGAGGGCCTGGTCTACTTACGTAAAGCTTCTTACGGGAATTAACATGGGGTTGCAAGAGACCTACCTTCATCCCTTCCAGTGACCTCCTGCTAAGCTCCACTCTTTGGGGTCTGACCACCCTGTAACTGTACACTGGGAACAAAGCTTTCAACATGTGCGCTTTTTGGGAGACGCCCTGAAACTGTGTCAACCAACTATTGCAGGGCGGTAGGAAACATGTGCTATGAAGAACTTCAGTGCAGCTGGGGTTAGAGTGGGTTTGGCCGTGGAATTGCCATCCTCTATGGCATGCGAAGGAATTGGTAACTTCAGTCTGGTTGCTTGGACTATTTTATCTCAAGCATTAAGTCATATTCCACAATGCAGGTTAGTATAGAAAGCATTTTTAAAAATTTTAAACCATGAATTTTGAAGGATAAGAACTATTTTTTGAAGGAGAAGTGGTAGAAAATTTGACTAGATAAGAGATATGCAGAAACAGAAGCAAGGCAATGAAAAGGCTTTCTCTTTCACTGTTTCCAGTCTTGCATTCTCCTATCCTCTTGGACAGCAGAATCCCACCCATTGGCCATAGGAAAGACTCTTCAGTGGCAAGAACATTGCTTGCACTTTGTCTTACCAATATGTTCTCCAAAAATTCCACACAAGACTTTGGTATATAAACCTTAGGAATTCTGCTCCAGGCTATTTAATTTTACCACAATTCATGAAATGACTGTAAAATGCTCTGGGATTCAAGCTGACACAGATGATCACTGATTGGCAAATTAATCATTAAAAATGGGCAGCCAAAATTATCTCCATGTCACGGGTACCTATCAGTTGCTCCTCATTGTAATTGAATACCTCATATGCAAGCAAAAATAATTTTAGAGTTGAATTTTTTTTCTCATCCTCCTATTTTTCAGGTACAGTTTATAATAGGGGTGTTACTTTATTCTAAAATATTATTTCTTTACCTAAAACTATATGAATGCTGGGAAAAATGTGTAATAATGCTGAAAGTATTTGTTGTAGCTATCTACAATAAAAGACATTTTAAAAAAAATCATTGATTTGTAATTAAAAAGTGCAGACAGTACAATGGAGTGTTAAGCATTTTGAGTTCCTAATCCACACTTAAAAATTCCCTAATCTGTTTTTTTGTTTGTTTAGTCCCAATTGTTGGGTTTTTCCACTATATTCACTTATGTATTTTAAAAAGATCTGTCATCAAAGTCCCTGACACTTTTATAAATGTGCCCTTAGAGCATACATTCTAGAATACTTTGGATTGTTGCATGTGAAAGCTGATATTTGAAACTAGATACCTGAAAGTGCTAACACAAAAATCCCCTCTGTTCCAAAACTGAGATCAATTGTGTTGTTTATCATTAAAATTGTTTAATTATGAGATTAGAAAAATAAGCCATGAATATAAAAAGTAATAATTTATCATTGGCTGTTAATATATTAGAAATGCCAAAATATAACTCCCAGGCAGGCTCATTTTCTTCATAACAGAAATGGCCGTTGCATTTTTCTGATATTTCTGCCTCCACTGAATTTATTACATCTTGTTCATTAACTGTAGCAAGAATTCTCAAAGATCTCTCTTTCAGTAAGAGGATGTATGGTGACATATCAGTTAATACTCCTAGGGCTCTATTAGTGGACATATCCGACCCATATATTTACGCCATTCCTCTTGTATTAAGAATGTTGAGTCTTTCCATTTTTCCTGTTAGCTTTCCAGCTGTAATTCTTTTTACTTACCAGTACACATTTTAAATGCTTTTAGCATTGCAAATACCTTCTTCCGGTCTACTCTACTGTGACTGCACCCTTTGTTACAAATATAAGTATAGATATATAATTTATGACGTAGACATTTAAAATCAACTTTTTCCTTATGGTATATATGCTTTTGAAATCTTTTAATAGAAACTTATAAATTAGGAGTTGAAATAATACGTTTTCTTTTATTTCCTTTTATTTTCTGCACTGTTTTAAAAATTTTGCAATTCTCTTTAAGATTTGTAAACATGCCAGGGATTTAGCTCAGTGGCATAAGTGCCTGCCTGGAAGTGAGAGGTCATGAGTTTGATCCCTGGTACAAAAAAAAAAAAAGATTCATAATCATTTTGAGCAACATTTTATATTTTTCTTTATAATGAGCCAATTTTCCAATATAATTTACTAAACATTCCATCTTTTCCATGTGGATCTGTGTTACCTGTCCTATAACTAACCTGTTCTGAGTTCCTTTCAGTTCTGTGGACATATTTTATGCCCCTCTACCATTATTACTGTATTATAGAATTTGCTTAATATTTGGTAAATAAATGCTATTTCCATGATTTCTTGCAAAACTGAACTTTTATTATTTTTTCATATAAATGTCAGAATTGATTGTTCAAATTCTCACAATATATTCATCTTGTTTCAGTTATAATTACAATATGTGTGTATCTTAAATTGTTAGAACCAGTGTATTTTAAAAATCAAGCCACATCATTCATAGATATGGATATACCTTCATTTATTGAGATATTCCAGTATAGTTTTATGTAGATTTTAAAGAGTATTTTCATTGTAATGTACCCATTTTTTTGCTGGACTAATTTCTTGACTGTTTGGTGTTTTGGCCTTTTGGAATGATACCCAATTTCTTTTTGATTTTCTATTTTATTATTACTAAGTGGGAGAAAATTTGATCTTTGTACATTGATCTTATGCTAGACATAAGATCAACCTTATTAATAGTTTCAACTATTAATAGTTTCAACTCCTTTTTTTCTCGGTTCATTTGTATTTTGTAAGGAAAGGATCATATTCAACTAATAATTGCAGTTATTGCTAAAATTCTAAATCATACAAGTTATAATTTTTTTGTCTCATGTTGTCAGGACAGGTACTACTATGAACTTTCCCATTGATCTATGTCCTTGTTTGATTGTGGTTATACATATGCATTATATATGCACATACATGTATATAATTTTTTAATTATGTAGAATGATTTCCATGAACTTGAAACTATCAACATAAGGAATCTACCATTTAAACTCATATCTCCATGAAAAATACTGAATTTGATTAGTTTGAATTAAAATTCTTAATAACTTACTGAGAACTTTTAATGAAGTCTTTAAATAAGATGTTCTTAAAATTATTTTTTTTTGTTCCCTTAAACCATCTTTACCCAGTGAACTATGCTCAGAAGCTTTTCTTCATGTCTGCTTAGGGCTAATTTACATCAATAAAAAGATTGTTACTTGAGTATTACAGAGAACTTATTTGTAAATTTATGAGGTAGTTGAGATTTTCTTGAAATGTAGTAATAGATGGATAGTTATTAATATTTGTATGCATGTATGTATATTTCATTAGTTACTGATATTTGGTCTTATTTTACTATAATCAGAAAATATACTGTGGTGGGCTTTTTTATTTATTTATTTTTATTTAACAGCATTGGGGAACTAATTCATGCAATAGAAGCACAACCACCAAGCTGTATCCCCAGCCTTTTTTATTTTTTTATTTTAAGATTAGTCAGACTAGTTTGAAACTTCTGATTCTCCTCCCTTATCTTTAAGTAGCAGGAATTACAGGAATGCATCATCTTCCCCAATTGGTATTGATTTTTAGTACTGTACTTTAGTAAGGTTAACTTTGAAGTTTATAAAGTACTGAATTTAAAATGTTCTATTGTGACATTTTTTTTATATCTACAAAATTGGATTTATTATTGTATTGCTTAAAACTTTCATAACATTCCTTACAGTTTTTCTCATGTACATCAGGTATGTTCTCATATACATAGGTATATTGAAATTCCTAGTAACAATTTTTGTTTTGTTTTGTTTTATTTTGTTTTTTGGTACTGGAGATCGACCTCAAGACCTTGAGCTTGCAGGCAGGCGCTTAAGCCACTGAGTTAAATCCCCAGCCCCCTAGTAACAATTTTAATTAAGAACAATTACATCTGACTGGGCTCCTGTATTAAAATTGTGATAGAGATCTTGAGCCATTATTGGGCCTTCTTTGTACACTAGCTGTGAATGTGTTTTTTCCAAATGTTTTTACCAGAAACATTATAAAGGACTTTCAGCCTTTCATATGAATGATAATTTCAGAATTCAGGGTGGACTTGAATAGTTCTTACCACCTGATAACCTTCTAAGGGCCATATTCTGGAGCCATAGAATTCAACATATCTTTATTATTTAACTCTCTGTGGAAGTATGAATACTAAGAATTGTAAAAATTAAATGACTTTATTACCTTATAACATTTTCAAAAGAAAATATGATACATTTATGAATTGAGCTTTGCTTTTTCATGTAAGCCAGATAATTTTGACTGTCTAGCTCAACATTCAGTGGGAATTTATTTATGACCCTGTTCAATTCAGAATATGTAAATTCCTAAGATTTATAAACTGAGGGTTATAAAGGCTAAGTTACTTTAAACTTGTCAAGGTACTTATTAAGGCTGAAGTTTATGCAAAATGAAGCTTTATATAAATTAGAGTCTTTTTAAATGAATCAACTCAGTAACTTTCATCTGCTTTGAATTTATACTGAAATGTGAATTTTCAAAACACTTTTCAGAAAAAAAAAAAACCTTGAAATGGCAATTTGTATGAGTTTTTCCCTACAATGTCTTTTTAAGGTCATAAGGTTACCACAGTAAGTGTAATAACAAATATTTATTTAGTATTTTTATGTATTAAAATTTTGTATATGTACATGTTTTTGTCTGTTAAATGAAAGCATCAGCCCATTTTATTCAATACATATAAGAGGCCGCTGAAGAAAATTCTGTATTTATGCTCACTTCACACATGAGAACTATAGTGTGCGGAGAGTTTAAGTAAGTATCCCAGTGGTGCAAATAGTAACATGTTTAACTGGCTTTCGAAATAAGCAATCTGGTTCACAGGTCCACTCTTTCAGTCACTTAGCCTTTAATATGTTAATATTAATAATTAATGATGCAGTAATATTATTATTTGACTCCACTCTAAGATTCTGAAATTACATAACTTTTTTGCATACAACATACCAGTTCTTATTATAAATTTGACAGATGGAGATAGCAAACTGTAATAAATATATAATTGTCCATGTGCAGCTTGATAACTCATTCTTATTAACACTACTAACCTCTTTTAAATATTCTTCACTTCTTTATTTGTATTGCTATAGAAATTTACATGAGATTAAGTTTTAGATAATATAATTAAATTTTATCTGTCACAGATTTGACATTTAGAGATCCTGATTTATCATAGGAAATTCTTCAAATTTCAGACTTAATTGGTTCAGCAGCAGCAGGAGATTTATGATTAAAATTTTAATTTTGATGTTTTACTACTAAATCTGCATTGTTGTTATGAAGACCTGAGCCATAGATAAAATGTTTGTGTTATAGGATAAATATGTTTGTGCTATATTCTAAACCAGTTATTGTTAATTCAATTCATTTTATTCTTTTGATAAATTTGATAGGAATCTAGGAATGTAGTTTTGGCTAGTAATATTTTAATATCAATAAAGTTCATAAGTGAAATATACTGTTTTTTACAATTTCTGTATTTATGCTAATAATGAGGGTTTTTTTCTTTCTTTTTTTCTTTCTTTTTGAGACAGGGTCTCACTATGCAGTTCAGGCTGCCCTTAAGCTCACTTTGTAGCCCAGGCTGGTCTTGAACTCCCAATGATCTTCCTGCCTCAGCCTCCCAAGTGCTGAGATTACAGGAGTGCACCACCATGCTTGGCTATATTAATGAATTTTAATAACATTAATTTCTAATTATCAATAACATATTGTTCATATTATACTAGGAACTGTTCAACTACATTGTAAACTCTTTTTCCTTTCAATCTTTCTGTATTAGTGTGTTATTATGCTGCGTGTAATAGCATAAATTTAAGATGGGATGATCCCACTAACATAAAAATACTTTTGAAAAAACTGTAAAGCAGTTAGGATTTCTATCATAATAAATCGGTTCACTGAGCATTTTCAACACAATATGTGAAAATGCAATGTTTACTTTTTCTCTGTATACTCCTTTTCTAGCCATGGTTTCTTAAATATCCCCCACTGCGGAGTACCAGATAGTTTATGCTACCTTAGATAAATATTGTGACATAACCTGTAATTCTGGTTGTTAAATGTCTGTCTGATTGAGTGACATGGCCCACTTAGGGCATCGTTCCTCCATGGCCTGTTATGTGTGGCCAGGCAAACAAAAGGCTTTTCTGTGCCTCTTTATACTGTTCTTGTTTTCTGTAACCATTACGGTGCTAAAACTGACTTCAGAATGACCCTTGTAGTTTGAAAGACATGGATTGGTCGTGCATCAAAGCAGTATGTCTTAAATCATCTCAAAGTAGGTCAGTAGAAGTCCTTTAGTTCAGGTTGCTACTGGATCCTTTTGACAGCCAGAGTCCATCATAAGGGCAAAGTAAAAACTCCTCGATCCTTAATCTGTTACTCATTAAAAGTATGCTGTGTGCTTCCTTCCAAGGCAGTTAGGGACTTCACATCAGTATTTGCTAAAATCTATGTTTTCACTTTGGCCTCCGGATGGTAACTAAAATCAGAACAAAGCTTTATCCCTGTAGCTTTTATTAGCTTAAAGTTTTGGGTGTAAGTATACTAACTGTTTAGGAAAAGTTTGCAAAGCAAAGTTTATGGATCCTAAATTTAATTGGTCTATCACATCTTGCTTCAAGACCAAGGACATCAAGATAAGAATAAATTTTAAAATTTATATGGGTATCTGATTGCTGGACCTTCCTTGGAATAATGACTGAAAGTTCTAAGCCTCAGTCTCTATGGATCCCATCAAAGCTCCCTGAAACCATGACTGAGATAATAATAATTGTTCAGCTCTAGAATATCCCCTGGAGGCTTCCTATGTTCAGAGATGTGGCACTTTTAATAGGTGGTAGAAGCAGGAGGGCGCGGTGCTCATTGGTGGGTTATTCAGGGATGAGTTCAGAGTTAGGTGTGCTATTGGAGGTGATACCTGGCTGGAAGAAGCAGGTCAGTGAGGACGTAATCTGGAAGGGTGTGGCTCCCTCTTCACTGCCTCATTTCTCTCTCTGCTTCCTGACCTCCACAAAAGGAGCAGCCTCCCTCCGCCAGACTCTTCCATCATGCCATTTCTGTCTTGGAGCCAATCAAATGGGGCCAGAAAACAGCCAAAATAAACCCCTCTGCTTTAGTAGTTTGAAGGGTCAGGTACTGTGTGTCAGTGATGAGAAAGTGACTAAGACAAGGACCAACTGCATTCCAGCCCACTGTAAAGCCTGTAAGACTGGTTTCCTTGCTGGACATGCTGTTGTCAGCCTGTAACTCCTGCTCTCTTGCAGGCTGAGGTAGGAGGATTGTGAGTTCCAGCCCAACCTAGCCATGTAATGACTTGGCAGTATCCTGTCTCAAATTTTAAAAAAACGAACAGAGATCAGTGATACAGCTCATTGCTAAAGCTCTAGTTCAATTCAGAGCAACATGTATAATAATCACTCACTCACCCCATCAATCAGTCAATCACCATTCTTTTGTAAAATGGCCAATCTAATCTTTTTTCATCAGTGTTGCTCCTCTATCTGCTCAAGATGGAGTATTTTCTTTATTTTCTCTGTTTCCTTTGCTAAAAGACCTGCTTAATGTTTGGCAGCTCCTGTAACTAAAGACCCTTACCAGTTTCTCTTATTTTTCAAATGTTCTTTCTGCAAACTTGTGCTTTATCGTTTCTTTCCATTACCATTAAAGTAAGAACCCAGACTAGCTGCTGACACTTGTGGAGCACGAGTACCTGAATCCTCTTGCCCCTGGATTTGGGCGCCTCCTTGGCTGAAGGACCTCAGGGAAAACCCACTCAACATACAAATGCACTTCACTCATCACCTCAAATTAGCTAATCCTCAAACAGTTTCAGAGGTTCTGTTGAGTATGAGTCTTAAAGCAAATGGAGTTAGCAGGTCTGTCAAAATCATTCCTTTCCCATTACTTACTGCAACTTGTCAGTGACAAGGTCTTTTGCCATGGTGATGAAACTCTCAAGCATGCTTCCTGTCCACTCCAGCATCCTTCACACCAAGCCTTGTTCATTCTACTATCTTTAAAATACTCTGTCCTATCTAAATAAATATAAACTTTCAAAAAGGGAAATACCATAGAAGGGAATGTTTTAAATTATTTATGTAATTTATCTCAATTTTATCTTGAATTTCAAGTAAGAGTTCCTTTGGAATATATCAAAAGTAATAAACTTTTGTTTAATGACAGCAGAAGTCAGAGAAAGAATATCCTATAACTATATTGATTCATTTATGTAATTTATGTACATTTATCATCTGTAGTGATACTGTGAGCCCTTACAATATTTTGATTAAGAAACCTATTGTTTTAAAAATACATCTTGAAGTAATAAAACCTTAGATATTAATGAGTATAAAATAATGTATTTGACAGCAGAATATGCTTTCTAAGGAGGGCCTCTTTATTTTTCATGAAAACTTTTATGTTCAAGATATTTTACTTAATTTTCAATAAATCAACATTTAGAAATTATAAAATCATCGATAAATTCCTCTGAACAGCCACCCAACAGCATTGGTAGGTCTCTGTGTCTATATTTTGATAGAAAAAAAAATTGCAGTGAAACTTTTTATCATGCAACCTGAGATTAGGACTTTCATTGGTAAATTTTTCAGCTTTATAAACTAATTCCATAGATCTGCTTTATCAAATCAAAATAAACAAATCAACAGTATAGTTTTGCATCGAATGCGATGTAGAGAAATCATTAAACTTAATTCTGTAAGCTAATGGAGTGTCTGACAAAGGCGATGGGCCTTACTGACGTCTGCAGTGTTCAGAGATCTTCGGCTTTTACAACATGGTCTATTAATTATGTCACACTAGAGGGTAAATTAATGAATTTTTTTTTACCAAGAGCATGAATTTCTATATGGAATATGCACTTGAAATTCTTATAGCTAATATATGAAAATTCAATGCTTTATTAATTATTATACAGGATAAGCTGTGGTTTAAAAAAAATCGCACAAGATAGTGGTTTAAATGCTAGTATGTGAGTTTAGAAGTAGGTGACCTAAATCTAGTGCATCAGCTCCACATCAGTAAGCAGATTCCAGTTTGGGTCTGAGGCTCTACAATCACTTCTTCCCAGACAAACAGGAAAATAGTAAGAGGGAGCCCAGTTCCAGCCCTTTCATTGGCAAGGCCTAGAAATGTCACAGATCACTTCTGCTCACATCCCAGTGAACACAGTGCCAGCCCTAACTGCAGCTCGCTCCTGGCCAGAGTAGAATTAACAGCCTTTTTGTCTGTGTGGGGTGACCAATTCTTCTCCACACCTGCTAACAAAAGTGCTGAATTGCACGCTGCTATCACCCCTTTTTGATATTTCATCCCAAATGCAAAACACGTTCACTTCCACAGTTACAGTGAAAGCTTTATATTTTAGTTTTTTAAAGCATTTATATACCTTAATACAGTTGTGCAAAGCATTTTTGCAGGTTTTCTTTTGCACTAACTTCTCTCCTGTACTGTATAAAAAGGGTTATTGTCTCCATGAACTTAGCATCACAGATGGACCATACTGCTCCAGCACAAATGCACATGATAAAATATATTCTTATTTTTTTCAAATTTTAGATATTAATGGAAGTGCAGGATTTTCTAGGTACTTTTTATAACTGTAAAATATATTCAGTTTGTGGAAATTCTTCTGTGCCTTTCAAACACTTTTATGACATTATGTAAATATCTGATGGAATTACCTTTCTTAGCTTAAAATTCTTTGTCCTACTCAGCATTGTGCAGTAGAACTTTTGGTGACATTGAGGCGATTCTAGAGCTGCACTGTCTGATGTTATTGTACCTGTGACCTCTGTGAGGATTTGGAGTGCTTGTCATATGACTAAGGGGACTGCAGAACCAAACTGCAAGCTCTGTTTTGTTTTGGTGAATTTGAGTTTGTATAGCTGTGTGTTGCTAGCGATTGCATACACGGCTCTAGTCACATCCTGTCCATCTGCTGCCTTGTTTCACCTGCATCTCCTTTACTGGGGTCTATTATTCCTGAAACGCCTGCCCTCACATGAATTTGAATATTCAACATTTATGTGCTTAGTGTCTTATTCTTTAGGTGAATATACATTTTGTTTTCAGTGTGACTTTAGACAGCTGAGTCATCATAACTATGTGTAATATTTATTAAACATATTAGATACCATTTTGAGACCTTAATATATAATAAATTATTTCATTACCCCAAGAAACTTACTCTGAGACAAAAGGAACTTAAATTATAATTGTTACCATTCTATAAATGGGTAAACTGACACAACGACAATTTAATTAATTTTTGCCTAACATCAAATAGATAGCAAGTCACTGAGCTAGGATGTAAACCCCAGGCAAACTGGCCTCAAATAATACCAGCATCTCACTCCACACTTTATTATTTCATCAACTTGGAAAGTGAGTTTTTAGCAGTAGTTCTTTATTCAAAATGCATCACAGATGGGGCCTTCCAAGAACATTACTGATTTATGCATAAAATAGGGAAATATATTGCCTCTGGCAAGAGGGAAGGAAAAGAAGCAGCTTCTTTTCCTTCTTTGTTCTCTCACACAAAGAACTCATGTTTGTTAAAAGGTGACTCAAACTGTCTCCTAACTTACCCTTACCTATTCAGCAGTAGGACTTTATTTAATCAGAATGATACTTAATAAATTAGTGGATGAATGTCAGTGAACAGGTGCTATATGTTTGCTTCAGTTACTACAAAGGTTTATCACCTTGTTTTCTTAATACACTAACCAAAAGGAGCTTAAGATTTAACACAGGTTAATCATCTGTAAGTTAAAATTACTTAGAAGTGTACTGTCCATAATTAAGTAATCTTATCTACTGTTACAGAATAAAGATACCTTTAGGTACCTTGAAATCTATCATTTTAAGCATGCCCCCAAGCCTTTTCCAGATTGCTCATAAAATTTCTCATTCTCTAAGAAATAAATGTCTCTGTCAAGTCAAAAGTAATATGAGCACATGATGGAAAAAATGAAACTTTTTAGTTTTATAAGGGATATTGCAGTATTGCAAAATTGATTTTATTCCTTATTATTTAGGTTCTCAT